>WYDI02029074.1:0-32909 GCA_009867235.2 Psittacus erithacus | reverse complement strand
AGTTAGAAACACAGCGCTGCACCAGCCACTAAGAAGGAGAAAAAATGACTGCTACTGCTGAACCCATGACACAAGATTATACCAATGAGCCAGTCAAGGAGAATTGCCTGCAAAGTAATTTCAGAAAGGTCCAGAACAGTTGATAGGAGCCTGAAATAGCAAAGTGATTTCTAGGCAAGATGACTGACTACTAGGCAGAGGGGAAAAGAAAAGCAGATTAAGTCCAAGCTTTACTTGTTTCCAGCTTATCACACAGCTGTGGTCAAGTGCCTGCAGATTTAGACTTGCATGTGACTAAGCAGGTAACAAATGACTTCTGTGAAAGAGTCAAAGGATTTATTGCTGCTGCAAAAAATGGTCTGATACACCATAAGTACTGCAGTGTTATTGTAGTTCTTACAGATACCACCATCTCGTGTCAAGGATATATTCCTAATGTTTACTACTAATTAGTTGGAGGTTTGGGGTGGCTTTTTATATGAAACACAAAGCAGCTTTTTTTGAATAGTAGTGTTTCTGTGCACTCCTAAATTCAGATCAGTTTCTAGGAGTAAATCTTTGAAAAGAAGGTCACTTAAGATAACCATGACAACCCTAAAACAGTATTTCTGGTTCACTACTTGCAAAAACCTGCTTGTCAGGTTTTTTTCTGAAGTAATTTTGTTTAAATGCACTATGAAAGAAGTAGCCTAATAATAAGAAAGTCATGTCAAGTCTTTTGCTCTGACAAATCCCATAGCATTCTACTGTAGTTAATCTTCTGGTATTCCAGGTGAGACACAGAAGCATGACTATTTGCATAAACACAGATTATTCACAAATGAGGACTGAAAAATGATTTCCAGAAACAGCCCAGATTTTGCAACCATCTTGCCATTTTACAGCAGACATTATGCACACAGAGCCACTGAACCGGACTAAGCTGGTGACTTGAGAAGTTCTGTGAGTTATGGAAAAAAAAATCCTTTCACTTTTGAGTAACAGCATGAAAGTTTCAACGTTTACGCAGAACTGACTAAACCAGAAATAGAAGGCTTTACTATTTAAAATGGAAACATTTTTGCTTTCCTCAGATACCTTCTTTCCTACAGTTCAACCACAGAAGAATTTTTGCAGCTGTATTATAAATGCCTGACAATTGTGGTTGGAAACAGGGACTGCTCTGTAACTAGCACAAGAAGGCTGGATATAGCCATAGCTGCAAAGCTTTCCTCTGAGAAACAGGATAGTGAGAAGCCAAAGCAAATAGCAAAGGGATATAGCAAGAGAGCACCTTCAGACAGAATCTATGGTGTTCTTTATTTTCTTTTCGTTTTACAGCAGGAAAATTATGTTTTTCCCATCTTTGATTAAGCTGGCAGGAGCTTAGTTTATTATCTTGCTCTCTGCATCAGCTGAAAAACAGGCATTTGTTCTTACAGAAAGGAAGATGAAACTTTTACTTCTGATTCTGTCTCAGTGAAAAAACAACCTAGCAATTCAGCTACCACATCTGGGGTACAAAGGCTATGAGCAAAAAAAAAATAATAATGTATGTTTGTAACCTTAACTTACGAGCTTTTACAGCAAAATAGCCAAAAGGCCTATTTATCCCATTCTCCTTCCCTGTCAGCTTAGTTCATTCACCCTGCGCAAATATTTTCTCCAGCTTTCTGGCCAAAATTTTTCCAACTTTTCTAAAGGCTTTTGGACCCTAAGCATTCATTAATGTCTTGATCCTGTTTTGAATCAGTCCCAAGTAGCCCACCAAGTAAACTTCACTGATTCCTCACTGTTTAGCAGATGGAATGTACCTGCCAGCTTGTACTTTCATTGTAATTGCAAAAAAAGGTGCTAAATATTTCTTATGAATTTCAGCCTTATACTTTCTAATATGAAGTTTTCTACTTGTCCTATATAGCCTCAGCTTCATATTACCAGCTATACATCTAAGCAATAACTCATCCGCATAGAAGAATTGCCTCTATTTTCTGTTGGTTTTGATATGGCTGAAGCAGAGCTGTGCTGAGAAAAGAGAACAGCCATATGGTGTGCAGATTTCTTGAGGGTAAGCTGGGTACAGTACAATGGCTTACAGCAGAAAGAGAGAAGGAAGGATCCTGGCCATAGCAAGCTAGGAAATGGGAACCTGGAAAAGACAGCACAAGTTCATCAGTATGGGATGTGGACACAAAAGAGACAAGAAATTGGAGAAATCTTGGCAACAGAAGGCAGACTAAGAATTTGCAGGGAAATGTCCGCAGCAGAAATGAAATGATACAGATGGGGGATGGAAAGAAACACAGGACAGATGGAGAGTGAGGTCAAGGTCTGCCTGACGACATGGAAGAAGGCATTAAGTGGGAAGCATGATACAGGATATGGTCCTAACAATGGAGCTGTGGTTTTGCAGGTGCATTAAACACAGCTAAACAAACAAACATGAAGAAAAATCTCTCATACTGTGGCTTTCTGGAGTCTTGTAATTTTTCTGAAGTCAGTATTGCAAATTTATCATGGGCCCTGAGGCTAGAGAGTCTCTCAGGCAATCACCTAACTAATTTGTACTGAGGGAAGGTGCGGGCTCTGTGTACATTGTCATGAGCGACTCTAACTCCTAGTTACAATATACAGATCCTGGCTTACCTTTTATAGAAATGAATTAGAAACAAGACATGAAGGACAGTATGGCAAGTAGTCAGTAGCTTGTTATTTTACGCAATATTTCTATACTTTAGATGCAACAGTGAAGTTTCTATTTTTTTTCGAACAGTGGTGCATTTTGGCATGCTAGTGCAAGAGCTGAGGACTGCACTTCCTAGCTTTGTTAGATGCAAGTGCAGGTTGCCGCTTTGGCCAATACTAACTACAAATCTTGAAATCTACATTACTTCTAGAAGTTGTTGCTGCCTTAAGCTTGAAAGAATTTCCTTGCCCCTGTAGGGCAGAAAATACCAAATACATTTGTAGCTTAGTGGCATTTTATCAGCTTTAAGTATAAGTCATTCCCTGAAGATCACAGATTATGAATGCTAACTTGGTTGTTTCAACACAAAGGAATTTTTTCTAATTTGACATCCAGTCTGAACGCAGAGTTTTTGGAAGGCCCTGTTTCTGTACTCCTCTGCCAGAAACACAAGGGCAATGGTTTGTATTTCACAGAGGTTAACAAAGAATGAAGTTCATTCTTTATGTTTGCCAACTAGAATTAGTAGTTATATAACATCTCCCAGTTCTTGCTACTGGATGAGAACTTCACTGTATTTCACCTGTAACAAACAAACAAGCTTACTGTTAAACAGACTATATTGATCCCCTCCTCGGACCAGGACAGCTTACTGAGTATAATCTCAGCAGCAGAGAAACAAACAAGATGAGTGAGGAACGTATTGCTGCTTCCCTGAAACTCTGGGCAGTACTACTTAAACATGCATTCATTTGGGTTAAAAAAGAGAGTAGTTGCAGAAAGATTACTAGGAAAAGAGGACTGAGAGGAGCTTCCTGAGCCATTGACTTTGTCCTGATGCAGATCTTCTTTCATCCTCAAGCCACACTTGTTCCTCATATCACCATAGGCATTGCAGCAGGTTTTTCTCTGACTTTGCCTTGGAGAAATTCTTCTGTCTGTAGGATTTCTAATAGTTTTGACAGATGTATTGCAGAGGCAAGTGGCTTTTACATACCTCTTCTGACTGTTGATGCTTTAGGTCATGGTGGCTTCAGAGGCATGGTGAAGTTGGAACTGATCACTTCAGTGCCCAGGCGCGCAGAGAGGTTCAAAACGAGTGAATAGGAAGCTAACGTAATCCACCTTCGCTGATGGCTGTAACTCATTTAGAGTAGACCCTGCAGGCTCACTACAAGTCTTAGCATAATGGTACTACACAGAAATTGGTTGGCAGCTCTACTGCAAAGGAATGAACTACGAGATTATGCTTTCTGAACCAGCGGGAGCTCGGGGAAATCAGAGGCAACCAAACTGCTGTAACCTCTGTTACTGTTACCTAACCTGTATCTCCTCCACAGATAAAAAAGTTACACATGATGCCAGCCTTGCAGACACACATTTTTTCCTTAATCAAAGGAGTTGATGTCAATAGTCAGTCACAGCATATTTTCTTCAGTCATGTTCTAAAAACTTTGCTATGCCTTCCACATTATTTAAAAAAATGACTATGTGAAACAAGATAGGGGGTTTATATGTGAATGCTTTAGGTTGTCCCTTTGCTACTTCATAGCAGAGAGATGCATGTGGAGTCATTCCTAGTGTTTAAGAAAACAGTTCTTTCACATACGCGTACACAGTAGCAATATGCTTGTGCTATTGCACAGAGGAAAGAGACAAGATAATTATATTCTATGTAGCACGCTGATTAAAAATATTAGTAATAGTTGAATCCTCCAAAATTTCTTTGTATTTAATAAAAGAATTCCTTTATAATTTTCAATCTTGAGGAAAGGCGCAAGTTATAAAACTGGAATTCCTTCTCTTTAGGATGGAAATAATATTTCCCTTTTTCACATGCATTTAGATATTAGAATAATAGTGCCCTTATTAATTATCAGGATTAGTCAAGAAGTTGCACAGTGCCCACAAAAAGCAAGAGAAGAAAGAAACACGATTTAAGACAAAATGCTTCTTTCCGTGCATAAGGGGCTGGGTCTGTGGAATTCCACAGTGTAACTCAAAACTCAGTTTTATTAGATCTATCCATGAACAAGTATTGAAGGGAGCAATTGCTCAGACCAGAAAACTCTAGGAAAAAAGGCTAATACAAATGAAATGCAGAAGCACTCTGACAGCAGATGTGACCAGCCCTGCTGCTCAGCTGACAGAGCACACCAGTGCTGATGCTGAGCACACTGAGCAGCTGGAGGGGTAACACCCTCAGCCTAATTCTGATGCCAGCCCCAGGGCGGTGTTCTTTAATGTCATCTATACCGCTTTTATGATGCTGAGACCAAAATGTACTGTCTGTATCAAACTATTGGGAAGAAAGATCTGCCATTCCACCTTAAGTCACACAGGCTGCAAAGAAGTGGAGTCCAAGCCTCTGCTCCTCATAAAACTGTAAGAAACTGCATGATGCCACTGACAGTGTGCCTATGCTCTTTTGTCCTTGCTGAAGTGATGGTCTCATCAGTCTGTTTGAGAATGGCAGCAAGGTCCAAAAGTAACCTCAGTTGCATATGTAGTACAAAGCTCACAGATAAGAGCATAAATTAGAAGAAAATGATATTTTGTTCACATCAGCTGAACACAACGCAGTCAGTACCCTGTTTTTCATAGTCTGTGTTCTAATTTTTCAGCTCTTTCCCGTCTGTGCTGAATCAAGCCACACAGCCCACTTCTCCTTCCATGAAAATGGTAGATAGAATTTTCTTACTTAAAAAATACAAGGCACAGACATGTTAGATTTTTTTTTTTTTTTTTTTTTTTAGCAGGAGGTTTGCAACAGAACAGAACATGGCACTTTGGGTTTCTGGGTCTCATTCTGCTTCTTCAGAGCCTACAGAACCATTTTTCCTCAGGGCACAGCATCCTGAAACTCTTCATCCCTGACATATGTTGGTGCAGTGTGTTTGATAGTAAGAGGTGGATTTAGTTCCCCTGAAGACATAACAAGAATTATGTAACTAAAAGATCAGCATTTTGCCAGCTTTGAATTACGAGGTAGTTTAGGTTTGATTAGCTGCAAAATAAAATCTACTTTTCTTCCTGTTTGTTTGTTTTTGTTGTTTTTTTTTTTTTTTAGCTTTTAATGTAAGAACTCCAACTTTCTGCTTTTCAAATTGTTAGTGGTTTTTGTCTGCTTCTTTCCTTATCTATTTAGGCTTCAGAGAAAGGTCTCTCTCTTTCATGTGCTGGTTGAAAGGTGACAGAACTGTTAGTGTAAATCTAGCTAGCAAAAAAATTAGAAAAAAGAGGGGAACATGGCCTCTTGTTAACTACAAAGCAAAATTTGGAAAATGAGAATTGCCAGAGTGGACCAGAAAAACAAAGGACAAGTGTAATATCCATTTGCGAGATGAACCTCTCTCTACCTATAACATAGATTCACAGAACTATAGTGTAGATCAACTGTGTGATAATATGAAGAAACTTTTCTGAACTGAAGGCTTACTACTCATTCTTAATCCTACTGCTCATTTCACTACGAAACCCAAGAAGCTCAGTAAGCTGCGAATATTTGTCGAAAAATATCCTGCAAAAATAGTTCCATCGGTTAATTGCATAGCATGTCAAATACTACTTGTGTGTATCTCTCATAAATGTCTCTCATCTCTCTGAGTGCCATTTTCATGCTGTATGACAGAATAGACCTACAATGATCATCTAGTCTGGACGCCAGTAAGCAGAAGTCAATTGCTTTCTTTATAGCTTGTAACATTCATATTCCTGTTACATACCTTCTCACTCATCTGGCTGCCAACCTAATTAATCTCAGTCCTTTTAATCTTTTCTTTTAACAGACTTACTCCCCTGTGGCTGCTATGGGTACAGGGGGAAAGCAGCAGCCAGCCCTTCTCTGACCAAAGCAGCCCTTGCTTTCCTCCCTGCAGACTTAGAGACTTAGAGGGTTAGGGGGAGGAAAAAAGAAAAAAAGGAAATCCTCCTTAGCGCCAGTCATGAGATGATTATGAACAGCTCTGGCTGTGACTGAGTGCTAAGAATAACCAGAGATAATTCTAAGAGGACTCATAAGGACTTTTGGTGCACAGAACACCAAGGCACCAGTTTGCATTCAAAAAGCATTTTAAAAGAGATATGAAAAGTTGCCAATTTGAAAGTGTTTTTCAGAAAACTAGCACCTATCTGGAATAGTGGGAGGGACTGCATGTGTTCAACTGCCCATCCTCCATGAGGTCCTTTATAAGCAGTCGAAAGAAGGAGAGCTTCTAATCTTATTCTAAGCACAAATAAGCAAATAGGCTTCATTACAATGTTTTTAAAGCATCAAAAAGTCTTGGTTATGATTAGTAACCTGGTGGACAAGGAGTTTCATTTTTGCTGGATCCAGTTGCAGTAGATGGTAATGAAGATTAGCTAAATAATGTTATCATCTTTTTTAAAAACTTGTATAACCAATGTGTGTGCTAGCTTTGGTCTCTGCAGGACTAGGAAGTCCTCTCAAGCAATAACAGAACATGCTGCCCACGCTTTCATCTCTTTTTCTTTTGTTTTTTTTTTTTTTGAAGGAAATACTTGAAGATAGTTTCTGCTCTGGAAGAGGCATAAACAGCTGCCCTTCAAGATGAGAGGATATTCTATGACTACATCAAAAGGCAGAAGAGTCCAGGCTAAAATGGCATGAGACAGAGGAAATCAAATTAATATCACATTTTAATTAGATTTTCGATACTTAAACTGTCATTACTATTAACACAGATAATAACAAATTTAACTTTCAGGCAGAGGCTGTACAGGATGATACAGCAGATTCTGACTTTTCCCTACTAGGTAGCAGGGATTACTGTTGCAATGCCCTTGGAAGCCATAAAAATATGTGTGTTTCCAGGGAGCACATTAAAGTAATTATTTACCTTAGAATCACTATACTGCTACACAGCAGGGAGCCAGCTCTTCTTGATATTTTGTGGTTGTATTCTTGCCTTATCAAGAAACATCACTGCAAATCTAGTTATCAAATCCAGGTAGCTAGTAAGTACCATGTAATACAGAGCCTCTTCAGCGTCTCGTTTTCATTTCAAATTCTTTTTTTACTTATTTGACATTTTCTTTGTTGAAAAGCCACAAGTTTGGATGGAAAATTGTTCATCATCACTTACTGATGCACGTCAAAGCTCACAAGTCTTAGGCTGGTCTGGTCAGTATCTTTTAATGTTACAGAAATATTTTTTCCCATGCTATGCTTATGGAACATTGAAAAGTGAACCCCAGAAATTTTTCTATTGAGATGGACACAGGATTGTGTTAAATGCAAACTTAATTATTCTTTTGTTTAAGACACTTCAAAGAAGCTAAGACACGAAGCCTACGCCTTTGCACTTTCCTATAGCCTGGGCCAGCCATTAAAAAGCTTCAAAGGTGTTCAGGATGTCTTGTTGACAAAATTTACTGCACAGTAGGTCTTGTTCTGCTTTATTTAGGGCTCTGTGTGAATATTCTCCACTTGTTCTTCATTGTTTACCTACCCATAAAAATCTTTAGCATATTTGTCCCCTTACCTGATAATCTTTATTCTCTAAAACTGTGATTTAAAATGACCTTGTATGCCTTTCCCTGACTTCTGAGTAGCATAGAATCTTTTGAGAGGACATTAAATCCTAATTGTCTGTTAGTGTGTCTTGGCCAGTGAAGCTCTGCCCTAGAATTTCACTCAATATAAACTTTTCTTTAGTTCAATACATCTTACCTGTAAAGGACCAATAATGTCAGGTGAGATTCACAGGAAAAAGAATAAGAAACTCTGTAACATTAAGCACCATTAAAAACCAAAACCAAAAACAACCCAGGTTTGCAAAATAATATATTTTTATTTATATTCTAAGAATTCAATGGCAATTTCACAGTATTAAGGAAAACTTCTTATTTTTCATTTCTCCTGATGACCTGTGCATGAGCTGGAAATTGAGAGCAAACTGCCTTTGACTTTGAAACATATGGTGCTTCTCACCTTGTTGTTAGTTCAAATTTCAGATTAATTAGAGGAGTAAGTTACTGAAGTCCCTCAGAAAAATATTTTTCCCTACAGGAAGTCTTTCATTCCCTGTTTGGTGAAGGCAAATTGGCTTATAGGCAGGTCAAAGTGTTGTATTGTATTAAGGTCTCAAGTTTCTTGCAAAACTGAATTCCCAAAGTCTGTTGTGTAATACACTAGCACAGTTATAAAGTGCTCTTTTTCACATATACCTCAGCTCTGTACAATACAGAACATTGTAAGAATGTACAACACAGTTAGTTAAACAGCTGTAATCTAACATAGGACATGACAAAAAAGCATCACTCAGATTTATAGGTATGTAGAAATATGGCTATTCATGAATTTTTAACAAAACTAGTGGAGACAAAGACTACTTTGTTCCTATACAAACATTCCTAAAGGCAAAATCACTTTCTATAAAAACTTTCCTCAGTACAGTGCCCATATAAATTTCTCAGCAGTCAGCTCAGAAAGTTGATTTCTTTAGAATACATTTATGGCAAGAAGAAAATTGACATTAATTTAAAGGCACTTAGGCATTTCTGAGGAAATTTTACCAAATTTAGCAAAGTGATATGAAATGACTCTTAAAGTGATGGTAACTTCATTGAGAAAAAGGACAATTTCTTAACCAGTTAAACTGCAGTAAAGACAACTTTACAGTTAGCCAGCTTTAGGCATCTACTGAAAAGAGAAGTCTCTTCCTAAACTCCACTGACCAAGCAGCTATTAACTATACAGGGAACCTATTACCACTTGTTCAGATGTGAACATCTGCGCCATAGGAAGCTCTTTCCATCAGATAAATCCAGCCCAGTGTGTTGCTGTGAATGAGTCAAAGCAAGGCCTTGGAGCAGCTTTGAGTCTGGCCTGTTTCCAGGAAGAATTGTCAGGTGAAGTTGTAGAAGCTGCCATGATTCTTATTATCAGATTATCACTGTGGGATTCACCTCCCATGTTGACTAATAGACATGTATTATTGCTCCATCCCTGGTGGTGTTCAAGGCCAGGTTGGGCAAAGCCTTGAGTGACATGGTTTAGCATGAGGTGTCCCTGCCCATGCCAGGGGGGTTGGAACTAGACGACATTGAGGTCCTTTCCAACCCTAACTATTCTATGATTCTATTATTCTATTTTGCGTATGGGAATGGCAAAGCAGGGAATTTAATCTTTGCCATATATTTTCCTGGCTATGATCCTAATATAAAAGTTACTGTCCATCCATCTGTGAGCTATCTTCTCACTGCCACTCTGCTCTTTCCCCCTCTCCCTTTCCAGTACTAAGGAGTAGAATAACAAAAATTGGAAAAATTTCAATTTTTCATTGAAATGAAGTAGAAAATACTTGGATTTTAGGAAATTTAGATGACACAACCGATTTGCAATCCACATATCCAAAATTACTTGCAAAATCTATATACTGATATTTTTTTTAAAGTATGCATTTCACAATTGTTAACCACTATGTATTCCAGTGTTTGTTTCCTGTCTCCTTAGCACAGCAAAACCAAAGATAGGGATGTAGGTCTCATAAGAACACCACCTTGGAATGCTGTTTGAGCTTTCTTTTCCTAGAACACATGTCCTTTCTATTCACTGTAAGGGTTGGTGTAAAGCATCCAGCGTTTCTTACTGTGCAGTTTTATCCACAGAACATTGACATTAAGGTTTGCTTGAAGCAAATTTCCTATCTTATTCCTTTTGAGCATTTGAGGAACTCAGACCTCCTCTCCTTCCTCAGCTGCTTTTTATATATAATTTTGTTAGTTGGGGAAGCTTTCATAATTGCTGTTCTATGTGCATTTATTAGTTAAGGAAAGATGGTTTATGACACTTTTCCTGCCTGACAGGAGGATTCAGCGCAAAGTAGTACTGCTAATGAATTGAGATTCAGCAACAGTGCCCAGATTTCTTGGCTAGAGTGCATCTTCTTGTGCTTCAGCCATGAAGTGCATTGTACCACACACTACAACAATGGGCAGAGGAATACACTCCATATAAGCTGGTATAAGAAACATAAGTACAACAGAGAGAGCTCATCATCATTAACCTGCTACTTATTCAGCTGTGACTCGATTATGTTCAAAGCTTTTTACACTGTGCTACCATGCGTACTGTGGATCTTCCTATAGTGACTACTTACGACAATTTTGCATAGCCATACTTAAAGGTGTGGATTTCTGTCCTGTTTTCTCTTATGGAAGAATTATATTTTCTTTTTTTCAGCGAAGAGCTTAGAAGATGCACTCCTCCCCTTAAATAACAGTTTCTTATCCCTCATTTTGTTGAAATAGATATTTCCTTGAATATTTGTACTTGGAAAACCAGTATGTTTGGGCTGTATGTGGGAACAGGCTGATTGCCAAATACAAACCCTACTGCTATATGACATTATTAAAACTACCTAGCCTTTCTTTTTTCAATTGTGCTTTGGGGAAGTATTTATGTATTGAATTTCATGAGACATCATCCAGTTCCTCTCGTATGGTAGATCATCATACAAAGGATGATTCATCTAAAGTTAAATGCAGCAATATCAAGATATACTTTGTCTAAAAAGCAAAAAAAAGTGTTTCTAGCCACTGAATGTTTGAGCACCTGCAGTACTTACAAACACATCCACAGATGACTGAGTAGGCTGACATGTTAGATTTCTCTTGAGGCATTGTTTGGAAGGCAAAATTAACCTACAACAGTTTACGCTGTTTAAGCTTGAGGCACAGCAGCTTTGAGAAAATGAAAATGTTTTCAGAACATATCCCAAACACTTTCTCAGCAACGTGAGATCTTATTAAACTAATTTCACTGCTTTTCATCAAGTAGTCATATACCCTGAAGGTTATTCTGCTTTGATGCTGTCTCATGCCCTGACACCTGAGAAGGCTAAAAGATCTCTCAAGCTGTGGGGCTGCTGTTGCTGACCTCGCATTTCATCTCACAGAACACATCTGTGCAGAAGTTCAAATCACTGACAGAGGCATTGTCTGTTCAGCCCCTACTGCAAAAATACTGAAAATCCTCACAGGCTCTTTTGAGAAAGATTGGAATGATTTCTGTCCTACCTCCACAAGATGATGTTTTGCACCTGTTTTTCATCCTTCCCTCTTCCCACACATTTGCAAACTCATTTTCTCCAAGGAGTGGAGTAGCCAGTGTGATAGTTAGTAGATAGATAAATACAGATAGATAGATAGTAGCCAAGTGTAATAGCTTATCACACTTATATACTCTACTTATAGTAGATAAATAGATAGATAGATAGGTAGACAGTAGCCGAGTGTGATAGCCTATCAATAAAAGTTTTTAATGCCTGATGACATGAAAAGTCTCAAATGAAACACAAGTTCAAGAATCTAGTCAGTGGCAAGATTGATTTAAAGTTTGGATTATGTCTCCAAATGAATAGATGTCATAATTATTGGCCCTGTATGAACAAGCAATATATGTGAGGTATACACGAAACACTGCCCTGTTATATAATAAACCTACACACTTCCAAATTAGATCAGCTACTACATATAGCAAAATCAGTTTTATTTCAATTTCAGTGATTAACAAGGCACTGCTTTGAAATTGCACTGTCTAACTAAGAAGTCTTTGGTGCTACTGAAGAAATGCTATACCATGGTAATACTACAGTATGGAATTACAGTAATAAATAATGATAATTAGCATACAAGGAAGTCTTGCAAATACTTGAAGGCTAAGGCATACATGGTAATTTTTTTTACTAATCTAGTATTTAAAATAGCCATAAAACCTGTTTCCAAAGCCTTGAGTAACCAGAGCAATATATGGAAAAGAGCTGCTGCATAACTGGATCATGGCTTTAAAATAGAGCGCTGCTTAGAATGTATTCGTTACATAGTCTAAAGCATAGATATTAAATATTTTTTCTAAAGAAATCACTCAGATAACCTAGAAATACTGTAATTATTAAGAAAGCTGCTGTACCAAATGCTAAAACACTGAGGGTCAATCCCATTTTAAGCCCAGCATGTATGTTCAAAGGTAATATTTCTACCCAACTAATGCAATTTTGTTAGCAATATCATGGACATATTCATACAACATCTGGTTTTCTTTTAGCATGAAATAAGCCTAATTTGGAAAAAAAAAAAAAAATCCTTATATTGTCTCTACTGTGCAGTACATTAGTCACCCTATCCTTTACAGATTAAGCTCTTTGGCATTAGAGGAGAAATCATCTGCTACATACTGGCATCAAGCAAAAGCAGATTCATAAACTCTGCCCTTAATCTCTCTTTCAGTTTTCTTCCAATTAGGAACAATCTTTTGCTGATACTCTAATTAATACTTGCACATTAAAATATTAGACATTATAGCAGAAATCATCTATTATATTCTTGCATAAAGCAAAACTAGGTTTGTAAGCCCTTGCCCTTAATCTTTCTTTCAATTTTCTTCCATTTAAAAGCAGTCTTTCCCCAATACTCTAATTAATGCAAATGATATTCACGATTAGTTAGTATTATGCTAATCTGAGCCCCAAATTTACCTAAATCTACATGGTGTTGTCTGAGTACCAGATTGCTTTGGGTTTCTAAGTAAAATTACATTAGCCTGCCAGCTGTACAAAACACCATGATAGAGTAGAAATCCAAGCAAATCATCAAGATTACATTAGTTTTCTTTCTTAATGAACAACTGCTTGCATTAGGGATTACAGACAAATTATGGTTTTCCTCTCTGTACCCAGGCAGCCAGGCATCTGTTGATAAGTTTCATTTTTTTTTTCCTGACTGTCCCTAAATAGATTGAGGAGCGCTAAGGCAGAGAGACAGCTCTAATATTCAACGTAATTGAATTTTTTCCATTATAAAACAATCACCACTCTGGGGCTCACTGTTAACCTTGAATTTCACTCTTCCAATGCTGCCTGAAATAAGGGAGGAACCTGAGTGGGGTATTTTTGGAGAGCTTTCAGTTACCCGGCTTCTCCTCTCCTCCTACAGAAGCAGATTACATACCTTAGAGCCATAACTGCTTGTCGTTACACTTCAAGCCAATTTCCAAAACTGTCTTGTTGCAATTTCTGCTGCTCTGATACAAACAGTGTGTCACCAAAAAGCATTATATGTGGAAAACAGATCGCCGGGCTTATGCTTCGTAGTCTGCATTAGCAGTGCATGCAGGGAAACTAAACTATGCGAAGTTGGGAGATAATGAACATGGTACCAGCAAGATAGCTAATCTTTAAAGTGTAACGATGAAGCACAGTTTTGTGTACGTACACAATTTAGCAGCCTGGTCAATTTTGTCCCTGTTTTGTGTCAGACTGCTATAACACGCTTGTTATTATGTTCTGCTTGATTTAATTATGTGCCTAGTGTACAGGTTTACTCATTCTTCCATGCACTAATCTCATCTCCAGAACTCACACTGTGACAGCTCATTATGGTTGGCAAAAATGTAGGACGCTGATAGGAAAAGAAAGGCTCTGATACATTCATCTTTGTATATCAAGACCTCCTGATTACAAGATAGAAGTAATGAGTTAATTGAGGATCAATTTGTAGAGTGCAGGACAGTAAAGGGCAGGTAAATAACCATCCACGTCTTGAATGACAACACCAAGGAACAGCAAAATAATTCTGGACAATTTCTTTCCTTGTGTCAAACTGCGCTGATATTTCAACTGCCTCCTAAACTATCCAGAGCACCAGTTGTATCCAAAAGTGTATCAAAGGGCACTGTCACTGTCGTGAAATCCATTAAGAAATGCTAATGTACCTGAATATCCTCCAGAATGCAACCTCCCTTTCAGTTTGTTCAAATGGTCGGTTTTAATAGTTGATTTTTTAATTAGTTTTAGCGGCAATTTATGAAGCACAAAAAACCCCCCAAAAAACAGTAAACAAAAACAACCCATGACAGATCTTTTCTGTGTATAGTGAATAATTCACATTCCAAGTTTTTCTCTGTACCCTTTCAAGTTTCTTATTGCAAACTACTTCAGAAAAAGACCACTCTAAATCTGATTTTATATGATGAAAAAATTAAACAAATCTATAAACATCTACATATGAAGTCTACATCAAAAGTTACTAATTCTATTATATTATAAAACTCATTTGGGAATGTAAGGCAAAGTCTAAGTGACTTTAAAAATATTTTGGAAAAATATTTATTATGATACCTGTTTCTGTCTGAAACAGGTAAGCTGCAGCTCTGTCTTCACTGGGTCTTATTAAATGTAGCAGCTTTAATTGAAGCAAAATTAAATCAGGCTTTCTACTAGGAAAGTTGCCTGAGAGCTAACACAAATGAGTCTTTTCCCCTCCATGTTTGTCATATTTGGTAGTCGGTATAGACATTTTTTTGCTGTTGACAATATACACAGAAAATGAAAATAGCCACTAAAATTAGGTAAGGAGGAGACAGTCTTCATAGTAGATACCAGGAAAGTTCTAATTACACATCAGTATTATTTGAGATACAGAAACTTACAAATACTGTATCAAAAATACCTGGCATTATACCATGCAAACTGAGTTATTCACTCCAGGAATAAATAAGATGTTTCAGAGTTTAAAACCCGCTACAATTTCTGCTTACAATGTGGTAAGAAACATTGATAAGACTGAATTAGATGGGCTGAAAACCTGAATTATTATACGCTATTCAGTCTAGACGTTCTGTCAGTTACTGATACATCAGTTTGCTCATTGATTTGTGAAAAAACACTAACAATTAATTATATTCCATCCAAACAATTATATGCTGTATCATTTGTCAGTAAGTTATATTGAGATAATTCTAGTAGCACAATGGAAAAACGCATCTGGATGAAGTGGCCTGAGGATTACTATACTACATTAACTTTAGGTAAAAGTTTTTAGCAATTCAGAACTGGTGTGTCATTTCTATTAACACATTCACTTTGTTCTAATCTAAGTTTTGCACCAATTATTTGGGCAGCAGTGTTAACTGTAATGCAATTTACTTGAGCAAGAATAAAAGGGCATTTTCTCCTTTCATTAACAGAAACCCTAAGGTGGTCTCAGCCTTAGATGAAGCTCAGCATGTTTTCCTCTCTGGAATAATTTCCAGGTTCATAGCTAGCTTGGTTGAAAAGAACACATTCTCATGACAAGTCACAAAATAAAATTGCAGTCAGATGCATCACCGATAGGATTAAAGTGAAAAGCACACTGTCACCAAGGTGTGCTGGTGGGAATCAATGGCTACTAAAGAATTTAATAATAATTTAAATGAAGCAAATGGCAAATTGAGTTCAAGTTCTGTCTCCTGAGTCCTCACCTGCCACTCGAACTTGATAATTATCAGCACCAAGGACAGAAAATTCATGGGCTTTAGTAGTGCACTGTATCTCTGTTGAACTGCAGCTCAGGCCTGGTGTAGAGTGAAAGCCTGTGCTGCTGCTGCATTTGCCATGGGTGCTGGGTGGATAGATGTCAGCCTTCAGGTCAAACACATCTAATATTTCCTTCTAATGTTGGGCCCATGAAAACACACACCCCCCCAAAAAAAAAATTTGATTAATAGGCCAAATAACCTCAAATGTTCATGCAGAGTTATGTAGACTGTACCCTCATTTCTTAGTGTGACACTGTTCAAGCCAGGGAGAAGATTGCTCCATGACAGCAATGACTGATGAAATAAGAAAGTGTAGTGGTAACACAGGTGTCAGAAAAACAAATGAACCAACAGCACCAGCAGCTTCCCAAGGTCCTCCAAGATGCAACTTGAAAATTCTTGTTTTGTAAGGAACCATATGCAGGAACGATACTGTGACTGGGAAGCTGAGACAGTGAGCTCTGCTTAAGAAACATGTCTGTATGACATTATGCAGAGGTGTCTTCACAGATACACTGACAGGTAAAAGCCTCATCGGCCTTCCAGGGTAGTGCAACAGATCTCAGTAGTTTCTGAAACTATGTTAACTCTGAAGTAGTGAGGTGATGCTTTCACTTATGGAATCAGCAGTTATGTATTTCTAGTGACATACTCTTGTAGAACGTCCTTTCGTGGTTAGCTAAGAGGTAATTTTGAAGGTGTTATGGAAACAGAGCTCCTCAAAAGCTGAAAAAGTTAGAACAGGCACGGTTCTGCCACAGCAAGTGGAATATGACTGGTTAAATAGGACGACTTGGCAGTGCCACAACATGAAGCTGAAACATTTCAAATATTAAACTGGTTTAGTTCAAAAGCCCAGCATTGAAAGATTCAGTTTGATCCTTTATCAGTTTTTAAAGAGAACAGATCTGCTATATTGTAACCACAATTCTCAGGACCAATAGGTTTGGTAACTTTTCTTTTGCAGATTGCTTTTCCTAAGGGGAAGACCATGTAACTTCATCGGATCAAATTTATTACATGCAAGAAATTGAAAGGTTTTTTTATATGAAAGAAATAAAAATCCTTATGTCACATTTTCTTGAGCATTAGGAAAATTTGCATCTTGTCTAACCTCTCTGGGTGCAGCCTTTTCTTGACTTACAAAGAATTCACTTCACTTCCACTGGAAGGTTATATTCTTTGAGATTCCCTGAGAAGCAAGTCATCATTTAAAAGAATGCTACATAGAAAATCTCTCCCATCTATCATAGCTTTGACAAACTGACATTTCACAATGACAATGTGAGATTTGACATTTGGCATTGAATCAAAATAGATTTATCACTGCACATTCAGCCTATTGCAAGGACAGAACTTAAATGTTCATGAGATTGTAAGGTACAAGACCTGTTAAAATAATTGACTGTGTGATTTTGTTTAGAATTCTGAATAGCTGTAGTCAAATTTTTAAGACATTTAATTATATCACTGTATTACTGCGCAGAGTGGTGAAGTTGCTAGTAGCAGCTGATAAAGAGGTAAAATTTATTTCCCAATCACATTGTGTTTGTAAGTTTGAAAGAGCTGATTTTATTTGTTCTCAGTATATTTTTTACTTCTTTAACTGTTGTGAAGCTTTAATCTGAGAAATGCTATTTCAATTGTAGCTAATACCTACTCATCTCTTATTTCTAGAAAGTGCTAACAGAGTGACTTTCTTATCTTTTTTGTTTCACTAGTAACTTTTATTTCTAATTTAAATTGCAAAAAAGGATTGCAGAAACCCTCACCTATCTGTCTTTACTTTAGGTCTTCTATTTCTTTACTGAAGTTGCTTTGCTCAGAACTGTAAATCAAATGTCTTACTCTAGGAGCCTGAAAATATTTCTTATAGAGTAAATGTTTCCAGTTATGATAGAATTTTCAATATATCAATATCGGAAGGTAGAAAATTCATCTTTATTTCTTCATAATTTTGACTCAACAATCATCAAACAATATCAGAGGTCAACTATTGCAAATTCCAGCTAGAAAACTGCATTTTTTGCATATTAAAATTTTTGATGCAAATTATAAAAGTTATTTGGAAAAAAAAAAAAAGGAAAGTGAAAGAACAGACTGATAACTTCAGAACAGAAAAAGCAACTTTATTATGAGTTGCATGAGATTTCTGTATTTCTGTAGATCCTACAGAATATTTAGCTACGACAAGGTGCCACAGCTTGCTTCACGCGTACGTTTCCTCAATCCTAGTGCAAGTTGTTGAACAGGTACATGAAACACTGATGTTAATTACATCTTGAATATGACAGCTGCATATATTACAGATGTGTTTTATAAAGTACAACTGTGTTTTACACGCTGTAGAAGCATGCTTTTGACCTAAATTCTCACTTTCTTCTGGTTTTCAGTGCACTTTGGATCATGCCTTAAGCCAATACAGGGCGCACATATTTAGTGATGTAGTTATATGCATACCTCCCCAAAAACATATGCTTATAGTATTGTTGATATACAACTTTTTCCATATGAAAACTGTTAATGTTATCAAAATGAGCAGACAAAAGGAGGCATTGTGAGACTCCTAGTGTGGAGCTTGTGCTAGGTACAAGTATGAAGCACAACTAGGAAAAGCTATTTCACTCAGAAGGTCCTAAACACCTCATGGCAACAAATCTAACTAGAAATTCATAACTAACATGCAAGGAACTGGAAGGAAAAAGGCACAGAAGAATTAGAAAAATCTATGCTTGTGAATAAGCACAAGTATTCTTGGTTAAAAGGACACATTGTTTAAAAATCTGTGATGACCAAGTGTTAAACATCAGTGACAGCACCCTCATTCTACACTAGTGTATACTGTTAGGATTTAAATTCCCTGCCTCTTCTAGGTTTTTACTTTATAAAGGAAGATTATCTCCCCTGTTCCATAATTGAAAAAATCCCACAAAACATTAGAAACAAACATGCATTTGGGTTTTACAGTTTTCCAGACAGATATTTCTGAGCTTAAACAATCTAATTCTGAGACATACCAATTATATATAGTACCCGAGATGGATATTTTTTACAGACAGAAATGCAACTGTTCTGAACAAAACCTAAAACCAAAATACTTACAGTGTCTCATAAGCATAGACAGTGTGTCCTAAAAGAAGACATTTTTTGCCTAATCATTCAGACTAACCATTACACAGCTAATAAAGTATCTTGTAGTAAGTTAAGTACACTGTTTGCATTTTTATTTAAGGAAAACTGAACAACAGTTTACAATTATAACCTTTAGCTAACCATTCCTTTTATACCCACTTCTCCCACTGAAATTTATAGAATTAAGATATTGTGTTCTAGGTCCATGAATAAGCACAACATGTTTAGTATGTCCACAGTTATACTGATATTTGTTTCTAAATCATTTAATTGAAAGTCATTATTGAGAATAAAGGATTCATTAGCAAGCTGTACGTCTGAATAACTGATGGAGTTATTGTGTTACAAATATAATTTTAATCCAAATTAGAAAAACTGCACAGATGTGCTGCTGCAAAATGTTGACATACCGTAACTCCCTTGGAATGTGATTAACATTTGTGTTAAACCAAAAAGTACATTAAAATCTGGCTTTACTAATAAATTTAGGATTGCAATAATTCTTTCAATGCTGAAATATAGCATCTAAATTGTTATTATTTTTACCTCCATTTGGAATCATATGGCCTTTTAATCAGCACTAATACTATTTGATATGTAATACTTTTTTAAAATATTTCTTTCTGAAAACAAAAATACAAAGTAAAATAGGAAAGTGATGAACTTTGTATCGACAACCTTTCTGTTCCGAGATTTCATTATGATGTGTTTTATTGTAAGATCAAGCCATTAACCAAAAGGAAATGTGCAGTATTTGCAACAAATTAAAACTTGCTGTTTGCTTCTGGATTATTCTTGTCACTGATGAAGAGACATTTAAAAATATCTAGTGTTTCTATGGGTATCTTCCTCTCAATCACCTTTATAATCATTCCTATTCACTTTATAAATGGAGTTTTTTCAATTTAAAAATTCTGGAGCATTTGCCAGCAGTACTGAGCAGTACTTGATACATAGGTTCTCTCTCTTCCCTGAATGTGCTCTCTCCCTTACCACAAAGTTAAATGCAAAAATAGCAGATTATGCGCAATCAAGGTGGTCACATTAACTCCATCTAAAAGACTAGGATAATCAATTAACATTTCTCCATATATTTGCTGCTTCTTAACATATTGAAAGTTTAGTTTCAAGAGAGCACAGATGGAGAGAAAGCGCAATTTCTGTTTGTTTGGTATTTCCCTATCGAATTAATTTATTACTATTATAGCTAAATAAAAGAATCTGAATGAAATAAACAGTGAGATAGATAGGAATTAATAGAGTAGTACTACAACATTATAGGTAGATAACACAGACCTTACTTCCTAAACACTCATTCCACTTCATTTAATGAGAAAGGGGGAGGAAAAAAAAAAAAAAAAAAAGCAGCCATTATTTTAGGAATATTCAAAGTCAATGTGATGTTGAATACCCATGCTACAAAATAATTATAAAGTACATAAACTTATCTATAATATAAAGATAACTTATCTGTAATGCAAAACACTAGATTTTGTAATGATGCCTGTCATAATAGCATTTCTTTATGAACTTTTTATAACTATGGGCAATCATCATAATTCATTTCCTGTTCACCACAAAGCATTTGCAATTGAATGTTTACAGTCATTCAGGAAAAGCAGGAGCAGAAAACTAATGAAATCAGCCTTTCTTGCATTTTTTTGCTTAAAAGTGTTTATATTTTACTTATACTGCATATTCCTAATAGGAACTTACTGTAAGCAACTATGCAATAAACCGTGGTAATATTTTGTACATTATAGCACTGAAGCATAAGATACTTCTTTAAGAGAAAACAATTCACACTGTACAAGGGTTTACCTCAGATTCTACAACTGCAACTTTATAAGCTAGAAATATGATGCATAATAGATTGCACAGCTAAAATAAAATTTTATTTTAACCCATAATTAACAGTCAAGCATTTTTAAACTCCCTTTCTAAAGTGTGCATGAAATGCACACTTGTGACAGTTAACATTTACATTACCTGTACTTTACAGATTACCATCCAGGACAAAATACTGCATGGAGTGAAAGTATTGATTTTCTTTTCCTTTTGGAAGCAATGCCTGATTACTGAAAGCTATCCTTAGAGAAGCTTTTATTAAACTTAAAACATGCTTCTTTAAAAAAACAAGCCTTAGTACATGCATTATTAAGGAAATCTGCTATGCATACTTTTCACAATGCTCACGTCTAAATATCTGCCAGTCACTTTAACAGCTTTTTTCAATAATGTACACTCTTACAATAAAAAAAGTCTGATTAAAGATATAAACATGAATTTAAACATACTAGTATATAGTATAACTCCCAGTGAAAAAAGCAGGTTCACAAAACAGCTTATCATCTACTTTCCGGCTGTGTTCTTTTGGAAGTTACAGTAATGTTCATACTGCAGTAGTTCAACAAGCAGCAAAGACAGAAAAAGTCTCTTTCCCCGTATTCAAAAAGTACAGAAAAAATCACAAGCAGCAAATATAATTTAAATGAAATACTCCCTTCAGGTGTGACACCCTCACTGAAGGCATGTATCAACATCCACCTTTATAATAATGAAGTCCTTGCAAAGTCATGTAGGAACACAGTAAGGGTAGGAAAGCTGCCTTCTGTCCAGGCACTGGGACGTGCTCTGCACTGGTGCTACCCAGACCCACCGCCCAAGAATAAAGTGCCTATTGTCTCAGCACTGTACTAATTGTGAAAAAAAACAGTCCATGCAGTAAGCATAATAATTATGCAGACAAACAAGCAAAGGCAATCAACGAAGAAATGAAAAGGGTAAAAATACACCACCAGACAAAGCAACCCAAGAATGAAATTAATATTCATAATAGAATGCTTGCCAGCAGAAGGTCCTTTTCATGGCATGGCTATTGCATACAAGAGACCATTGTCCACACATAACAAAATCAGTATATGGACAAAACTTCATGTAGCTCTGCTGAGGAGAAAAGCTTTTCATTCCTGAAACACGTGCTCTCAGCCCCATTGTTTTCATTAAATAAAGTTTTGGGTTCCTTTGCCCTGCAACATTAAAAAAGTTGCCTCTCAGGGTCCACCCTTCCCTGAGCTCAGTAAGGGTTTTTTTCCACCTCCCTGCTTTCATTTGCAGCTGTATAAATATGAACAAAACAGCCATGCTCATCCAAACAAAGAAAAAATGGACTGAATATGCATATCCTCATTAACTAAATTTAATTATGACAAGCGGCATATTAATCAGTAGTTGCTCCAGTTACTGCATTCATTGGAAGGGAGGAGGACTCCAAATTAAGGGGAAGCGTGGGAGACAATCACATACTGATTAGGAGGCTGCTCGCAACATGATACAATACACTTTCTAAATAATTATTAGGAGGAAACAGAATAAAGAGGCAGATTGCTCTGTTTTTAAGACCAACTCAAGAATAATTAGCCAAGACAGTGATGACAAGGCTGCTTTCTTTTTTCCCGTGACTGCTTCTACCTCCACATTCTCACACCAAGTAGCTTGGCAAGCACTGCAAAATTTGCATTTCACAGGGAAGTGGGGAAAAAAAAAAAAAAAGAAAAAAAAAAGAAGAAGAAAGGAAGAGGAAGAAGAAAAAAAGAAGTAAAAATCCCACGTTATCCTCGCTGCTGTTTTACAAAGAAGGCCCATGCTACTACAGCAGCAGAGAAGTCTTGCCTTGCTGACTATGATGTTTAGGATCTCTGCAGTCACTGAGCTGGAGCTGGAAACTTTGCACGCTCTGAACTTTGCAGCACGTGCATTGCAGCAGTGAAGGAGGAGTTCAGAAAGGGAAAAAAAAAGGCTTCCAGGCAGGGGAAAAAGGAAAGTTATCACACCAACTTACCATCCACCAGGTCCTGGCTGACATGTCATAGCATAACTGCCATTTTATGGAGCTGTCCGATGCTTTCCCTGCCATTACGCTGTCAGCAACCTTCATCAGATGCAGTTCAATGGAAGATAAGACACCTAATCAAGAAAACATCAGCAGTGGCTTGCTGGGCTACATGTAGGCCAATCCTTATCACACTGCATCATGGGAAAAGCTCCTTTATTAGCAAGAACTCCAACCTCACCGATATAAAGAAAAGGATCAGATTTTTTTCCTCCTTTTTTTCCCCCCTGTTTGTCTGAAGGGATTGGTGAAACTTGCCAGCGTTCTTTGAGTATCATGCGCACACCAGTTCAGCATCTCTCAAGTGGGTGGCTAGTTGCAGTGCTGGGCTATGCGGACTTCAGTTTATTTGCATTCTTCTTGGTTGCATACTGTTTGACATGGTTCGTGGTCAGCTCTGAGCATAAGAAAGGAGGGGAAAGAAACTGCTCTGAATTAGTGTCTCCCCAGCAAGGCCACACCAGCTGCGTTGACACAGTGGGGGCCTGGTTCAGATGCTGGGAGCACACACGTCTGTGTGCATGCACTGCTACATGCTCGCACACACAAACACACGTGCTTGCTGCGCACAGGTGGGCTCCCCGCGGAACACAAAGGTAGCAGCTGTAGCTGGATCTAGCAGGGGTTGCCAAAGGCTACAAACTCTGTTCTGACTCCGGACATACGGAAACAGTTTAACTCTTTGCAATCAGCCTCTAACAAGGACTAGGGAGGCTGGTAAATCGGCATGAGGAGCAGGAGGGGCTGCGGTTAGAATTGCAGCGCCACAGACTTTTTTCCCCCCTCCCTTCCCATGGATGTTCATGATCTCCCCTGCTCGGGATGATCTAGCTGGTAAGGGGGAGGTGAGGGGCGGGGAACTACTTCAATCACTGCTCCCTCCCACTCCACAGCCTGGGGTCACCAGCCTGTTGTACCTACTGCCACCAGGGAGAGAAGAAATTCTTCCTGAAAGGTTTTCCATGCAAGACTTTTCCCTAATGGAAAATTTGCAATTCCCTGAAGAAAGGGCTGGCTTTGAAGAACAAATAATTCTGACTTTAGTTTAAGCTGCGGAAAAGGAAAAGTATATATATAAGTACACAGAGGAAATCAAACCCTGGCTCGCATTTAAGGAGGTATACAGAAAGAACATTTGCTAGTCCTCACCAAAGCAATCAAAATCAGTTTTACTGCTGTGTTGCACATTCTATGTGTGCTTTAGCTACAAGCCCCTCTGTAGCACTACCCCCTGCTTTCAAAAATTCTCTTTAAAATTGTAATATTATAGAATCATAGAATTAGTAAAGGAGATTTTCACATGCTCAGCATCTCTCTACTTATCATGGTTACAGTTAATCATCTTCGACATTCTGCTCTGTGTTTTGTACTTGGGAAGTCTTTGCAATCGACAGGCTTCTTACACCTACTTGCCATGAGCTGTAGGTAAGAATCCAGAACTACTGGCATATGGAGGTACCAACATTATGGTACACATAGCCCCTGCCAGGACTCCTCATTGCTGCATCTCTTCTTTCTCCTGCGTGTGCTCGCCTCTTTTAACACTCTCTCCAGTATCTTTTCTTTCCATGAAGATCACCTCCAGAGTTAATGGCTCATGCAACAAAAAGCCCACTGTAGCTACTGCCACAGCTGTGCAACACTCCTGCTGATGAATGGGGGTACCCATGCATGCACCCCACTGCTGAAGGATGGGCAGTAGTTTGTCTAGCATGGACCTACAGCCCTCAGCAGACTGTCAGGGCTGGCATCCATGGCCCATTTAATTAGATCCTGAAAAAATGACAGAACCTAAAAAAGTGACTCCCTGAGCAAGACCAGAGCTCTGGCAATGGAACAGCTTTGTAGCAACACCAGATGCATCAAAAGATTAAAACTCCTCCCTTCTCCATGTGTGCCATTAAAATCAGATTGCTGTCTCAGTTTCTTGTGTTAAATGCACCAATGAGGCCAGCATCAGTGGAGGCAGACATAGAGTAAATTACTGGAGAGTCTGGACATCCCAGTCCCCTAAATATATATAACTCTTATTTCTAGAAGAGGTCCATGCAATAGATGAGGATGTTTTCTTCTCTTTCATTCCAGCTAGGTCACAGTGATAAATAGGAACATGTGAAAATTTTGGATCAGTGGAAGATCTGCCTATGATCGGGGCTGTGGGTTGGCTCAGCACACTTATAGCATAGAGGAGGCATTAACTCACTTTGGCTACGTCCCTGCATTGTGGTCAAACATCCCGGCTATGTGATAAACATTGTAAGGCATAGAGTGCACAAGCAGCAGAGTTTTATCCAGCTGTCAGTAGGCAGTGAACAATCAGATGCCCTAAATGGTCCCAGGATGAATCTCTCCTGTCACCATCACTAACAGGCTCACTATCATGGTGGACTGCACACAACAGTCAGCTGCAGGTATGATATAAACCTTGGACAAGAAAATGGATCCTACCACTTCCTTTCACACATAACCGCTAACCTCAGCTAATAAATGTACTTCCCAGTGGAAAGAAACCTGGGACTAATGTGGAGTTTCCCACTCACTGAAGTTTGATCACAGGTGAAGAATCCAACTGCGTCAGCCTCTAATCTGTTTTACTATGGCAATCCACAAATCCTCACCAGCGCTGTGATGGCTGGGAGTGGAAGCCCACATTTGAGGTAATCATGAGCCAGTTCACAGTGTTTAAAAGAGGATAAAAGCTTTATCACACTATAGCTACCTGAGAGGTCTTAGGCTCTCAAATGCCCAGCCCACAGCAGATGCCATCTCTCAGCATTCTCTTCTACCAAGCCTGCTGTGACCAGTGGAGCTGCTCCATTCCAAAGGAACACAGCTCCTGAAGCTTCAGGAAGAACACTTCTATATGCACAAACACCACATGGATGTTGGCTTTTGTGCAGCCAGGAAAGACAGAGTTAATGATGAGCTTCCCTTCTGTTGCGGCCTGTTTCCCTGCTTTAGCTGAGGGCAGAGGGGGATTTCTGGCAGCCAGAAACACAGTGCCTGCAGTGCTGGTCAGTGCATGCTTCCCATACATGTGCTGCTCCCATGCCTTCTCCCGCCTGCTGGGAGGTCTGCCTTTCTCCCAGCCATGGCTGGTTTGCAGATGAGAATTTTATGCTGTGACATGTAGAGGAGGTCTCATTTCCTACACTTGCTTGAAGATACAGTTATAGGTACAGTTACACACAGCACAGAGACACATATGTAATTGGATAACATTTTTCAGGTTATCTTTATCTTCCTTTCAGGAAAAGACAGATTTATGAGGAAAGTGAACACTATTGCTTGTTACATAATGGCAATGCATTTCAAGGCTATTCAGACTTTGTTTCCGTAAAAGGGTGGCGGGTTTTTACCTGGAATAACTTAAATTTTTCAAGTAAGCTGGATTTTTTAAGTGAATTTTTCAAGTGAATTTTACTGACCCCATTTTATTCATTCATTTATTTGTTTGTTTAGAGTTTTTTTGTTTTCTTTTGTTTTTTTCCTCTCCTGGATAAACATATTTCCCACATTTTCAAAGGAGCAAAAGAAGACATTAAAGTATAAAATTCAGTACAACAAAAATCTGGTTCTTATATAAGTAAGATACAAGCAAGTTCATCTTTTTGCAGATACCCATCTTCCTAGCACATTAAGAGGGTAATTGCCAACGTGACTTTTCCTCAAGGGTTTTGTAAGGTTTTTTAACATTCATTTTCTGCAGGCTGGCTCAGCATTTGACTCTACTCAGGAGGACTTATTTCATATCCAGGAGGGACCTAATGAAGACCACCACTCCTACTGAGCCCTCAGGAATCTGCTAATTTCTTTTCAGAAGGTCCCAGCACCTACTAATAGAGAGGCTCAAATAAAGAAGTCAAAGAGAGCTGCTCTGGAGGATTCGCAGTGCTGGCACAGAGAGACCCAAACTGGTACTGTAGATTTAGGTAATTACAGAAACCAAGATCAATGTCCAGGTTTTTGGATGATCTTGAAATCTTGTTTTTCTTTTATCCACTGCTAGAAAAGTCCTTGATTTTCTCTGCATGGAAAAAAAAAACCCTAGCAATTCTGAAAAACTTCTCTCATTATTGTAAGTCTAGAGCAGCATTTTTTTCACTAGTGGATAGAGACTATCCTAGCGTCCTGAGCCTATCCATCATATGTAGGGCCCCTTCCAGTACTGGTAATTCCCTTTTCGTGATAGTTACTAGGCCTCTGGACAGACACTGGTCACAGGTCATATTTCTTAGGAAGCTTTTTATTAACCCAGCCATTACCAGGGCCAGTATAGCAGACAGCTAACCACAGGCCACATTCATGTAGTGCCTCCCATAGTTCTTACTCATACGCCTGAGCGCACCTACACACACTCACCACTGCTGGGCTGAAGCTGGGAAATCAGCCCCAGCCATTTCCTCAGATGTGTGATGCTGCAGTCACACACCAGAGGCTTTTAGGTAGGTGTCTGGAAAGCCCTCCAACCTTGTTTCACCAGATGCACACACAGCCCTGCCTCAGCCTTTCATGAGAATACAAAAGGACTGCTGGTCTCCAGAGTCCAACAGCTCTTTGGAGGCTTTCATATGCTGCCCCTCAGCATGCACTTTTCTTCTTTCCCTGCTACTTTCTGGTAAATCTCTTCCATTCACAGTCATTGGCACCTTCAGAACCCATTCACATAAACTGGCAGAGAGAGGTCCTTTATGCCTTAGCCTTTTTAATTTTTCCCATTTGACATTTGTAAAGAGACAAATAAGGGTTAATAATAAGATTAACAATAAGAGAGTTGCAGTCAACAGTTCAGTGTCCAGCTGGAGACTGGTAATGAGTGATGTCCCTCAGCAGTCTGTGTTGGGAACAATTTTGTTCAGCATCTTTGTTGGTGACATGCACAGGGGGGTTGACTGCACCCTCAGCAAGCTTGCAGATGACACCAAGCTGTGTGGTTTGGTTGATTGCTGGAGGGAAGGGATGCTATCCAAGAAACATCTTCACTGACTGCCAGAGTGAAGAAAGCCAGCATTTTACAACCAGGGTCTTCCATCTCAGCACTTTCTTTCTTGCGGGAAGACATACTTCCTCTTTTCTGGAGCTCCAGTGTACCCAAGAATTGGCAGGGTGCCTCCAGAAACGTGCAGAGCTCCACAGTTAATTCACAAACAGTCCTGACTAAGAGGAGCCAGCAACAGCAGCAGCAGCAGCTTCACTGAAAGTAATAAAGAGGGCTGATGTGGAGGCTAACTAGTAGGGTGTTTCCAACACCCCTGCTTTTGCTCCCGTTACAACTGCCTGGTAGCCCCCCAGGCTGAGCACAGCAGCTCTGGGGGCAGAAAGAAAATGGAGGATGGCAGGTGGACAAGGTGGCTTCCTAAAGCCTAGAGACCCAGTTCACAGGCTGATGACATTCATGAAAGAAACAATGCTAAACTATTGTCTGCAAGTAACTTCTTGACGTAATAAATGCTGAGTGACGACTAGCAAAGCAGATGTGGCAAAACAGTGCAGTGAAAACTTCTGGTTTTAAAAGTACACATCAGTCAAACTCAGAGGCAAATGGGATGGTTTACTTGGAAAGCTAATTAAGATATAATTTCAAGATGTCCACAGAAGTTCTGCTGCTTGCATATATGCTTGTGTGCTGTGATAACTTGCAACTTAGTCAGGACACAGCCAGCGGTGGAGACATGCCCAATACTGGACAGTTCAACTGTACAATCTAAATCAGCCTCATAAAATGTTTCATTTGCATAATTTCCATTCAAGTGATTCATGCACAATAATGGAGCCAATGTTCTATAAGTGGAAATGCTAAAATTCTAGCATTCTCTGAAATTGTTTAAAAAAGAACTTTACCAAATGCATTATATGGCATTTCCCATTTCTAAAAAACTTCCCGAAAGGAAAACCATTATTCAAAGATTGAGGTGAAGTTACACTTGCTATTGTCAAGAAAACACTGTTTGATATTTAAGAATTGTGTGTCTCACCCAAGTGTTCTTTATTTAGTAGATACCCTGTTTCATGAGGAGGGTGGCTGTTTTTGTTCAGTACAGGATAATACTCATAATAATCCATCTCATCTGTGACTTGGACTTCATCCCTATAAGCTATTTGAGAATCATAGAAATCTGAAGTGCACCCCCTGAGATTCAGTGCTAAGAAGCCCAGCAAGTCATTATGCCGCTTGTTCACAATTTCCTTAGAAGAAGGAATGGATTCTTTTCGCCTGCTCTTTGAAGAGAGGAGCATACTGATATGCTTCATCAAATACACTGCACTTTTGTAACTGGATGTGGAGCAAGCACTTTGCATGCAGCACATCTCAAGTTCGGGACCTGCTGAAACAGGTCATATCTGCCTGGACCAAAACACCTGCTTGGTGCTCACCATGCATTGGCATGAACAACAGTACAGTGCATAGGGCTCGAGGGAAATCACTGCCCTTCCCCCAGGCTCATGTGTTTGAACACTAATTTCAGGCCCTGACAGCAAATGCTCAACACTCCCAGGGCAGAAGGAATGCGCATGGCAGGTGCCTTGGTTTGAATGCTGGCCAGGGACTGGAGAGGGCACAGCTGGAGCAAGGAGAATGGTCTCCACCAGTTTCACTTGGTGAAACAAAACTCCTCAGAAAACAAAAGGAAGAGAAGGGGGAAGATGCTGTTCTAGCTGGCTTCTTCCAAGAATATTTGCATTTAGTTTCTATATTTCATTCTAAGGTTTTTGCTGAAATTACAGAAAATGGTTTGTTAATTAGACATGAAGCACAGGTAATAGTGTCCTTGGGTCTGGGGACACCGTGTAACTGTGCTGCTCAGAATAATCCAGGAGTATCACTAACTACTGGCTCATCTTTCAGTAAGACCTATGATTATCCTTGTTCCACCTGGCTGCTCGGGTACTAGTGGTTAATGATTTCCCCATATGAGCATTTTCATGCTCTTTCACAGTCCAAAGCTTGTTTTGCTTGTAAAGAACGAAAAAAAACAGAGGTAGGGTTAAGCTGTATGGTAGTGTTTGGCACTGTTGCATGGCTACAATTGATTTCACAAAATTGTATTACATAAAAGAGGTAAGAAAAAGGGGAGAATAGGCCAGGGATAAAGAACATCTCATATGTGAAAGATCTAGGAGCTCCATTTCCTTTTAACTGCCTGGGTTGATTGGTATATGATTTAAGTACGCATCTCTACGTAATTTAATATGGACTATATTACTGTGATTTGATAAGAGTTTGGCCTGCTTGTTTTTTTTTTTTTTTTCATTTTCCTGTGTTTCTGTGTCTTCCTCTTGTCCAGTTTTACCACATACAGGTTAGTGCACTGTGAGCAGAGCATGAAGTAATCCAAGAAACTGACAAATCCTCTGCTGCCACATTGGATACCCCAAACCTGCAGGAAACTGCAAACCTGGTGAATCAGAGGCTCACGGAAGCTCAGTGACCCAGCATTAGCAGAAGCTAGCCTCATTCTTTCAGTTCATCATCTTCTTTTTGCCCCAGTGGAATACAGAGCAGCAAGCTGTAACAGAGAAGAGCAAGCAATATGTAAATGGAAAGAAGAGTAAAATTTAACTCAGTTCACACCTGGGAAAATTATTGTCTGCCTGATAATGGCCCTGGCATCTCAACAGAGACTATTTTTTAAAGCTTGCTCTTGAAAGGCATTCATATAATAATGTAGTTCAATTCATCTACACAATATATAATTCTAAGGACATATCAGACAAATTGAATGAATCATTTCAGCCATCCAGCCAGCCCCTCTGGGCAATTATAAACAGAACAAGCTATTTGGCTGATACAGATTCTTACCTTCAAATGCTGACTGGCTTTAGTGAAATAAATACACAAAAGGTATCAATACAGACAGCATATCCTGCAAAGAATTCACTAAACCAGCAGATCTGCAGTTCCTGTTCTCCTCACAAAGTAATTTTCCAGTGCTTTTTTACCATTTATTTTAAATGATAAATGACTGAGATCAGATTACATAGCACTGGTTTTGTACTCAAGTACTACATATTCAAAATCCTTTAAAATTATAACTGAAAGTCCACTTAAGATAGGTTTATCAAAACATTTACTAGACCTAACAATGACAAGTAGACATGTGGAGTAATAGAACAGCCTTGTTAGCATTCTCCTAGGTGCAATCCTTCCTCTCTGGCACCTTTTAAGCCATACATTGTTTACTGCGTATCTTTTATGAGAAAGCAAATCTCTTTTCCATCCATTCCCACAATTTTTCTCCTAAAATTTGATTAACCAAAACAATATGCCAAAACCCCAATAATTTCTTCCTTTCCTCAAAATCAGCCACACATTGCTATAACAAAATTTGCCACTGTTGAATTTCTCAAAAAAAAGAAATGCAATTCTTGAGATAGTCTTTTCCACTAAGTACTATTCTGCATTATGTGCCTTTCAGCCTAAGTCAAGATCTACTTGGAATAGTAGTGGTTTTATTCAAACTTCTCCAAAACTGTGAAAGTGCTCATATACACCCATACATGCACACTAATTTCAATTGCAATGGGTAATTTTTCCATTTCCTTTTCTAAGCATTTAGAATAGGACATCTAGAGAGTGACACACCTTAGCTGTAATACTAACCCCTGGCTTTTCAATTGCCTTTTTCATTTTTCAGAAAACAGCAGCTACATCTTTATGAGAAGACTCTATGAAGTCTACAGATACCAATTTGGCTTGCGTGTACACTCAAAGAATGATTGTGCTGCTTTGAAAAAAGTACGCAGGTGGGAAATCTGATCAATTGGACATGACTCTGGCTGAAGGTCAACATTTCCACCAATGCTACATTTTCTAAGTATCTGCAGTTCTATCAGACTTGAACTGTTTAGCTTTTTTAAAGCAGTTCTCTCATTAATTTGCAGAAAGGCTTGGGAAGAGTGGACTCTATGTCCCAGCATGATGCGCCCATTCATAACTCAGCAATTCCACAAGGAAGCTCCAAGAACAAAAGCATCTGAACTGATGATAGCAGAAAGGATAAAGAGACTAATTTTCACACGCAGGCTTGCTAACAGTAGCACTGCTCCCTGCATCTCTCTTTACCACTTTGAACCAGAAACATTTTGACATGGAAAGAATTCAGAAGCACCTTGAGGCCACAACCCTTTTCATCTCATTCAAGAAAGCTAAATCAAACTAGATATGTATCTTCAGCCCCCCCATATTTCTAAATGCCTGTCCACACTTACTTTTACGTTTGTTATGAACATACAGCCAGCCTGCACATCTTTCTGCCCGGTTTTAGGAAGGATTTATCAAAACTTTTTCTGTAATGATGAACTTTCCTTACATACTACAGGGAACAGTTCAAGAGCTAACACCAGCAACAGAATGCTTCTGGTAATATGTTTTCCCACAGTAGAAAATACATTTCAGAATTCTTATTTCAAGTGCCAAAATCAAACTCAGATGGACAAGACATTTCACATTTTGAAATCTCTCTTTGCCAATTCTTAAGGTTTAGGCAGGTAATTTCAAGCAATTCTGCTGTGATGGATTAAACATTTGTTACTTGCTTCCCCACCTGACATAGCCGATTGTGATTCCAGTCTCGCCTTTGTGTGAAGTAATGACATTTGCCAGTTTTGGACGTCTCACCACGTTTATGGTTATTCTTCATTTCAAATATAAACAGATTTCCACATACAAATAAATTTCTTACTTGAATATTACTGTGTTCTCTTGCTTTATGTTTGACTGATTAGAGGTCAAATGCTACTTGCATAAACTAATGGATCATTTCAAAGGTTAGTGGATACTGATGCATTGTTTTCAATAGCTTTCTTCTTACAAATAACTGAGTGAATGTTGTGGTTTAAGCTTAGTCGTAAATTAGACAAAGCATGTAGCCTGCTTGTTTTCCCCCCACAACCTGTCC
>WYDI02029073.1:0-38268 GCA_009867235.2 Psittacus erithacus | reverse complement strand
TAAGGTATAACACAAACCACTGCTGCTACCACCAACAATAACAATGATAAGGGAAATAACAAGGGAAGAGAATACAACCGCTCACCACCCGCCAACCGACACCCAGCCCGACCCAAGCAGTGATCCAACCCTTGCGGGTAACTGCTCCCAGTTTACATCCTGGGCATGACATGCCGTGGTATGGAATACCTCTTTGGTCAGTTTGGGTCAGGTGTTCTGTCTCTACTTCCTGCCAGCTTCCCCTCCTCCCTGGCAGAACATGAGACTCAGAAAGTCCTTGGTCAGAATAAACATTACTGAGCAGCAACTAAAAACATCGGTGTTATCAGCACTGTTCCCAGGCTGAAAGTCAATAACACAGCCCTGCACCGGCTACTAAGAAGGAGAAAAATGACTGCTACTGCTGAACCCAGGACAAACACCAAAACAGTTTACCTAAAAACCTTCAAGAACTGCAGTCAGAAACATGTTCATATGCTCATTCATACACCTGAGTTCTGATGTACACTTCAGTGTTGTTAAAAAACAAATATCATATTTGAAAATGCCTGGAGATCTTACAAAGTACGACTGGTTTAAGCAAATGTGGAATCCTTTGTAGAGTTCAGTGTTTGGATTTTTTTGGGTTTTTGGTTTTTTGGGTTTTTTTTTAAGCAATATTTGACTTCTTTTATAAACTATACTAGGCTAGTGTTTATGGACTGGTAGAACTGCCTTTACTCTCAAATGCTTTGTTATTTTGGAGACTATTTGTGGAACAAAGTAATAAAATCAGGGCCTGACTCACCTTTCATGTTACACAAGCTTTGATAAGGAAGAACCCCCAAGACTCCAAAGTCACTCTGTTAAGGAAATGAGACTCTTCAAAAGGCTCTGGGCTTCCCTGGTGTTCAGTTCATTCACTGCTTTTGAACATGAACATGTTCCAACACAACAAACATATGTTTTGGTGTCCCCTCTTCACAAAAGGGCAGAGAAGGAAGGTTGTGGAGGAAATCACATGATGGATTTCCCCAGGTTCTTATATCTCTGAACATATGCCACTCACATTAGGTCTGGGAGCAAGAAAGGTAGAGGCCTGTCCTCTTTCTCCACAGAGCATTGCTGGAGCTTTGATCTCTTGCCCATATCTGTCTGGAACTGGGATCTGCACCTCACAAATACTCTTTGCAGCTGTAAAAACACAGCAGGAAATCTCTTTTCTACTGCAAGACTTCACCTCTTGGGGAACAAGGATGCCACTGGAAAAGGGACTACTGCAGGCTGCCGGAGTGGGTATGTTGCACAGTTACTGGGAGGTAATGGGCCCAGCTGGAGCCAGAGCACAGGACTGAGTTTGCCCAGGTTCATAATTTCTACAAGGCAATTGATAAACTGCATAGAAGGATCAGGTAGTCATGTGTCTGTGTATGTCTTGCAGGGCAGTGAAAAATAATGTGTATTTTAGTCCATGATTTAGAAGTAAAGGGTAAAGGAAAAGCTGGGAGTGTGAGAAAAGTTTCATGCAATCTTATCAGAGGGGAAAGTTCTATTATGTGGGTTTTGATTTAAGCTCTTGTTATTTTGGGTCTTTTACTAGTGGTCATGAACTCTGCATATATCCTCTGGTCTGTGCTATCAGAAAGGAATATGCTCCCTTTTCACCTATTCCATGAGAACAGCCACTGGAAGGGAAATGGGTGACTGTTTGCTCAGATTCCACAGAAGAAATTTTGGATGAATTTGCCGCAGCTTTCTCTGAGCTCTGAGACCGGTCCCTTTGCCAGTAAGAAAAGATCAGGAGCAAAGCCCAATCCAAAAAATGGGACTGCTTTGTAGGGTAGGTCAGGCATTCTAAATGCTGTCTGTTCCTTTCATTATGATGTTATGAAAATCAGACAGTATCCAAAAGTCAGTTTCCATAGTGAAGCAGTGTCTGGTAAGATAGAAGAAATCAGAACACCCAAGCATGAACTTGGGTAATGAAGGCTGCATCTCCGTGCATGTTTTCATCTGGAGCAGCAGCATGCAGATACTCCATGTTAATTCCCTTTGAAACCCTGTTTTGGCATGCACTAGATAGATTCCTTCTAAAACACAAACTGGGTGTTCCACTCTGTACTAAATGTTTTCCAACCCTTCACAAATGTTTTCCAACCCTTATGTGCCTCCATTTCTTGCAAAAGAAACCAATGGAGTCGTACTTATTTTGCTGAGTATTCAAGCTAAAGGACGTTTGGGTAGTTTTGATGATGCAGGTAGAAGAATTTTTTTTCTTGACAAAAATACAACCCCAGAACTTCACTGACCAAAAATACAATGGCCTCAGCACCAACAAATTCATTCTATTTGGGCCAGATTGCTTGCTAATGTGGACACGCTGTGAGTGAACCACCAGCAGCCTTTCCTCACAGCAGCAGAATTTGATGCTATTAATGTATATAAGCACCTTCTCACACACATTTTTCCATGGTGATGCCTAATGAAGTAGACCATTCTTGACAGCAAGAATGCATGTGAACACTTTGGAAAACACCATATGCACTTTATGCTACATGAGAGGATACAGAACAAGGTGATATTTTTGGAAATGGAATTTTAAAGGATGTGGCGATAACACAGACCATCTGTGTAGTCATTTTTTTTTTTTCTGTGCAAAACATGAAATTTGCAAACAGGAAAAAGTTATCTGGCCCAACATGTCTGCTTTTTTTGGTTTACCTTAATCCCATTTTCCTGTCTTTTTGCTCTATGGCTTCACTCCTTTTGTGCTCAAGAAGGAAATCTGAGGCTCTCTTGAACTTATTTACACTTCTCAGCTTCAGCCTTTTCTTCATTTATTCCATATGTTCAGAGACTTTTCAATGAAACAGCTCTTCCTGAGTTTCCTTGATTTAATTTAAATTGAAGTTTTGACTTCTTTATGTGAATAATTTTGCAAGTTAACATCTATCAGTTTTGCAAATATAAAGCATTACATATTAACCAATACCACGAGTTGTTTGTTTTTGTTTTGTTTTGTTTTTATTAAAGCAGGAGAAATATATTGCATGATGATGTATAATCTTAATGACATTTTTAGTTTGTTTTTTGGTTTGTTTTTTTTTTTTTCAAAGGAGGGCAGTGAAGAACTAAAACCACAAAGTTCTGACATTTTAACAAATTCCTATAATTTCCTGAATTACCATGTATTAGAGTCATCATGAAAATCAGATTTTTAAGTCTAGGCTCATCACAGTGATTTCCCTTGGCTAATGGACACAATGGTTTACAGGACCCATTGTGGACTTATTTTACTGGAAACTAATTCCCCTATAGGTGCTTATGTGTCTCCATTGCTTGCAAAGGAAACCTATGGAGTCATACTCAAAGTTAGATACCTAACTCTAGATGACTTAATTACAGCTGATGAATTCCACACCATGTGTCCACCGCTGCACAATAAATAAGATAATTTGAAATGATGGGTCTGAGACCTGTAGGTTTTCATTGTGACTCCCCATTCATTACTTTATCCACTGGACCACTAAGCCAGAAAATATAACTACTGCAAAAGCGACAACAACTGAAGAAGCTTCAGTTTCAGTTTCATTAAATATTGTTGAAGAAGACAGCGTGTGACTTCTCCCTGCTGGTAACATGGTGAATCTAAACCTGAAGATGGGCAACCACTGACTGGGAAATGTGGTTGTCAAGAAGAGCTTGCAGCTGTTAGCTCAAAAACATTTTGAGTCCACTCTAAAAAGAAGATATGAGTCCTCAGAACATTCTGTTACTGCTTGAGGGGCTCAGATACTGAGCTCTGTGTGGGATGAAGGGTTTTGCTAGAAATGTGGGACTCAGGGCAAGACGTGACTGTCAGCAAAGGATGTAGAAGACAGGAAAAGCAAAAGGGCAGACTGCCCTTCTCTATATGCTGATGTAGCTAGTAACTTTGATGCACAAAATTTCATTAGAAAGTAAGAATTGTTGAGCTATCGCTCAACATTGCCTTTTCTTCCGTGTAGGAAGCCCCTAAATGCAGAAGGAGACTGAGGAGAAGCAGCATTTTGCTGTCACAGTAAGTACTGAGCACCTCTCAGGTTCATAACCAATACTTTGTTCCAAATAGTTTTGTATTTGTCATTTTCTGTCCTTAACATTATTCTGTCAGTGTTACTAATAATTTTGCTCCTTTATGTCTGAATTCTGGGAAAGAACTAGATAAATAAAGAAAACTTATATGACCATTTCCACTGACTACAATAACTTTGCTTTTGCAAAGGATTTAGGAATATATTTATTGTGATTCTATATACGTATGTACGTACCTCTGCAATCCCAGGAGAATGACTGATTCATTTGTAATGAATGTAGACCAGTTTGTTGCCATGCCGCCTCTCAGTCACTTTGGCAAAACACCTCACCAGGGGAGGATAGAGCTATAGGTCAATCTACTTCTACTTTTTCACTATATCTCGTTTATGCTCAGCAGTGTCATTTATGTCCAGAATAGATAGATATTAAACAGTGCTGGAAAAATATTTGCAGGACTGGCTTAAAATTTACGTAAGCAAGGTACTATAAAATATGTATTTTAATATTAGGTCTATTTACCACTTAGGCCAAGAAATAATACAAAAAAAAAAAAAAAAAAAAAACAAAAACCAAAAATGTTCATTTAAACACTTAGAGTTTGCCAAAATACAAGACTATTTCATGTCCAAAAGCATGGATGCCCTTGGGGAAGGGACTAAGTAAATGTGCATAAATCAAAATGAGAGGCCATTATTGCAGAAAAAACAGTGGCGAGAAACGCTATGCATAAAACTAGGACAGTTCTTGGCAGGTATTATATTTAATAACAGCACTTTCAGTCAAGAAATGTAAATTTTAGGCTATTGGCCCTGCACACTACATCTAACAAGTGATATATTATTAAATGAGATTTCTGTTTTATTGGACTGTAAAGTTTGCTCAGAAACACTTCAAACTGAACATGCTTCCGCTCCTTGCTTGCAACTAGCTTTAGCTTCATATGCTATGGCCAATACATGGAGGCCAATATTTAATATGTCATTTTGATTCTTTTATAGAGAGGGGAAACTATATGTAATTTGCATGAAATCTTAGTTTCTATTGCAAGGGAAGATGTGAATATATAAAAAGTTACTGTAAAACAAAATGCAAAAATTTTCTTGGATTGGTTTGACTGGGGTATTTTTTGTGGGTGTGTTTGCCAGATTGCAGCAAAACATATGTGCCATGGGGAGAAAAACTTCACAGCCTGAAAAAAAGGCAGCATTTGAGTGGGTTTTATTCCCCCCTCAGAAGTAAACAGTCTTCACAATTAACCCTGCTGCTCTGTTTATACATCAAGTAAAATGTGGAGAGTACACACAGTTGTTCTCATTAATTTTTGATAAGCAATAGCAACTTAAAAAAATTACTCCATGGTTTATGCATTACCAGGTCTTTAATTCAATAGAAAACATATGAAGAAACAGATTTTCAGTCTTGATATATGACAAAAGAGGTGGGAAGCCATGGAATAAATATGTTCTGATTTATCTGTTATTTTGGAGTTCTCTCTTTCGTGGCGTTCTTTGACAATACAGACCAATAAAACAGATTATGCTTCTAAGCTGTTTCTTACATTTGATACTAATCAGCACATATGCTACAAGGTGGAGAAACCCAGTAGGAAATAATGTATATAAAATATTCCACTGCTACCTTATGGCTATAGAAGCAAACAAACCCTCACAGCATATCTTGGCATTCAATATGCTGTTATAGCTAAGAATTTGCAAATGTTAAGGACTTTTCTAGGAAATGCCTTGCCTGCAACAACTTGTCAAACATATATGGCTTTACATTGAATGCAATGCAATGACTGTAGTAATTTAAATTATTCTTTAACTGGATGTTTTTTATTTTTTGTTTTCACTTCAAGAAACACATCATTTGGCTACTTTCATTAGGTAATTTTAAGGTATTGAAATTTACAGCTATTATCTTTTAAAGTGACACTGATGTCATCAAAACCTGTGGGTAATGAAGTAATACGCAGGTAATAAGCTGAAGCCTAGGTATGTAATGCTGTGCACCTAAAGATAGATGCTCTTTCCATCTTTATTTTATTGCTAAATAAGTGAGATGATTTTCAAAAATAAGACCCTGATGTACTCAGTGGTCATAAAAATCAGACCAATTATTTGTCATTTAATTGCTTTGAAGCTTATATTGGGTTGCATGTTTCTAAAAATGAGACTAATGGAAAAATTAAAGTCATCTGTGAAGTCTGAAGTAGGAAGACTGAGAATTTTATCTAGACATGTGGTGTACCTACATCTCCACCAAATTTTTATTAGCCTCACAGAAGTAAAGCCTATTAATAGTAAATAATGATTTACTAGTCCATTCCACTCCACCAGTCTTCAAGATATACATACACAGTGCTGCCATGTGCAAAACTGAAATTTGCCAAAACCTGCCAGATGCAATATCTGAGTAACTATCCAGTTCTTCCCTTCAGGTCACTCAAGTCTGAACAGAAATAACCAAGGAGTGGCAAATATTGCTAAATGATGTTTTTTTCCAAGTGTATGCCAGTCTAACAAGTGCTGTCACTTGACTGTGCCCTTCCCCTCATGCGTGTTAGTAGAACCTGCCCTCAGTGAAGTTTGCATGTGTGTAGAATCCTCCCAGCCTTCCAAGATTTGTACCCTTGGCTCTCTACTCAGCATCTGCTGACGTGAGTGGCAAAGTTGGCTTTGGCTTTAATGAGTCAGTACCAGAATTGAAGTTTAACTACTAGATGCTGAGAATAGGGAGACCATTATGGATGAAGAATAGATGGTAACAAGTACAGAGGTGGTACTTCCTCTGCCTTCTCTCAAACCATGCAGCCAAAGTTTCCAGCTAGGAGGGCGTGGCTCTTTACATGAGGCTCTAGTGTGAGCCAGATTGGTCCCTTTGCCCATACAAAGCTGGAATGAAGTAGAATTGCAATAGATGGCTTGGCTTGGAGTGATGGCTGTACTAAATGAAGATCAAGTAAACAATATTTTTAGTTCGACTCTAACGGTTAAAAGTCTCACTGCGGCTTAAATTTTCTGGGAAAACAAACAGAGGTAAAGACAGCATTAGCTGCAATCATGAAGAAAGTTTTCCAGAAAAAAGAAAAAAATTAAATCAGAAATGTATTTCTCATATCAGTAGTTTCTGAAGTAATAGAGGTTTTTCACTGTTTTCAGTTAAGCTGAAGCAAAAGTTACAATGCAGCTATTGCAGACCTTGGAAGAGTACCAAAGACCACACAAAAGTGAAAGATGACTGCTTTGCTCTAAAACAAACTGTGGGAAGATGTGAATATATAAAAAGTTACTGGAAAAAAAAGAAAAAGCATCTTACAGTTAGGGAACTGATAAGAGACTTAGGCAGGATTTGAAACCAAAACTTTAATACAGACTCTTAGAAGAGTAAAAGCTGGACCTTGATGAAGCAATTACATTTGTTCATGTGTATGTCAGCACTGACTATCTTTAAAGTAGGCAGATAGTGCTCTGATGCACTGCACACAATGGCAAATTCAAAATGCCACAACAGAACAGAGAAAGAAAGATCTGAGAAGTTCAAAGATGGCATCCAGAAAACCCTGTCCAAAAAGCTGCATGCACAAACCACGACAACTTCTGACATTTGGGAAGCAATGCAAAATTACATCACTTTGCTGGAACACAGCAAGCAGCCGAGTCAAATCAAAGACATTGGCACCAGCACTGCTACCTCAGCGGGATTACAGAAAAATCAAGCGGTGTTGCAGTAAGTGATGACTGATCTCTCAACCTGAAACAATTTATGCATCCATAACTTCAAGTTGTAGACCAGCATGGTTCACAAAATGCGGTCCTAACACTGAAAGGAAAACAATGGGGAACTGATAGGAAACTAATTTGCCCTAAAAACCCCGAGCAACCAACCAAACAAAAAACATTCAGACAGACGTATTTTCTCCCCCTCCTCTCCTATTCCCTCGATAAAAGTGCAACATTTGCAAATGAAATTTTGGAAGGGATACAGAGACTTCAGATATGCACTCCAGTCTCTGGACAGGGAAGCAAAGTTGAAAGATAGAATATCAATATCAGTTCAGTAAAGTCTTGTTTGATCTCAGATGAAATCTACATTAGTGATTTCTAGAGGTAAAGTTCAATGTCAAACACAAAAGAAAACACCTGAAGTGACTACCCCAAGATGTCAAGAACAGCACTTTCTGAAACTTTACTGTCACTCTAAGGGGCTGTTCTTGGAACTTGGTGAGTTTTTTTGTAGGAATGCCTCAGGTTTTAGAGGAAAATACATGGAAAAGAGCACATGAAGCTTAGATAGAGTAAGGAAAGTAAGACAAGGGCCAGAGATATTTCAGCATTTCCTCAGAGAAACATTAAGAAACCTTTTATTTCATATGCAAAACTGCAGGTCAAGTCAATGGAGGAAGCACATTTTGGAAGTAAATTTAGAATAGATTAATTTATTTTGCCTGTGAAAAATTGTTCTGGACCAGGATTCTTATTTTTACTATATGACCTTAATAAAAAAGTAACATATCTTAATGCATGCTTATGTGTAACATATTAACTTCCCCTATGTTTCACACTCTATGTAATGTAAATTTTTCCGTGGATCTAAGCAGTCTGCAATGAAGTACAAACTTGAAATATTGCAGCTTCACAAAGTGCCTACTGATAAAGGCTTTCGAATCAGTCTAATACACCACACAGTTAAAACACAAAATGGTTTTACTAGTGCCAGATGATATTTTGGAAGGGATATCATACCCTTGATATTTAGCTTCAGTTTAAAAGTCTAAACAAGAACTGCTGCACTCCTGGACACTTCTGTCAGAATCATCAGGAATTTCTAACAGACAAAAAAAACCCAAAAAAACAAATTAAGAAGGAAATCAACGTGATTTGATGTCTCAAGCGCTACCATCACATCCAGAAAATGGTGCAGTGCCTATCTATAATCACAAATATGATTTACAGTTATCAGGGATGTTGCAAGATGTGGTTCATGCTCACTTTAAGTTGACTCTTTTGGCAGACAGAAGTTATGGAGCCATTTTCAAGACCTAGACAACAGGAATGTGTATCATTTGTCCAAGAAGATCTGGGATGGCCAAAACCAGGAGCATCAACAGGCAAACAGATGGTCACAACTAGACTAAGATGTTCATTTTTTTCTGATGTCAAAGCTGCTTGTATTTTAGGGTAAATGCACAACATTTCCCTCAGAGTCTAACCAACCACTTTTAGGCAGTGTTAACACATTAATGATACATATTTGGACTACTGTGTTGGACTAACAGTATTAATCTTTATAAGTGGCACAGGGTGTTCATATAATAATATGGAATAAGGAAAAAGATTTTCCATAAAAACTTCCTACTAGCAGCTCTGCTTTCACAGAGTTACATTGTTGGCCCTAACTTCAGCCATTTGAATTTCATTCTTTGTGATTTTTAATTTAAGTAAAACCCAGTCATCTGCTGCCATCATGTTTATAGCAAGACCTTGCTAAGTGCCTAGATAAGAGCTCAGAGGGAGATGCTTTGGTCAAATGTACTTTATCTACACATGGGTAGGTCTCCTTCAAGCTCCACAATTTAATTTACTCCACACTAGAGTAATTCAATCTGATCCCCATTCAGTTGCAGTGCCTGTTTGCACAATATTTCCACGTTTTTCAGAACTCCTGCTAATCTACTCACATAATGCCTTACAGATTTACTGAGTTTGCCTTTTTCAATATGACCTGAGTGACTGTACCTGTGGGAATGCTTGAAAAAATTATAAACTTTGCACATTTTTCTTTTTAATCCTAACTGGATGTATGAAAAGTGTTCTTTCTTGATTATTTATCTTAATTCCTAAGGTATTTGAAAAGGAAGGATTTATTTTAGGCATACACATTTTTGTTAAGGTAATGTTGTTGTTCTTATTTATGAAAGCTGTGAAGAATCACTCAGGCAACAGCTAAAATTGTTCATGTGTTTATCTTTGATTTGTTAATCTATTGGTAGATACCAAGTTGTTTATTAATAGTCATAAGTCATAGGACTGCCCATCATTTCTGTTAAAAAGTAGAATAGAACCCTGTGGCACCAGTAGTATAAATTTTACACTTGTTTTTCAAGGGTTGTATATGCTTTAGCTTTTCATTAAGGCTGCTTGCATGGGTCTTGGTAGTGAACTTGCTTCATCTGTCCTGCCATCTTCATTGGTTTTATAAACATATTTCCAGCCCACAAAACACTGTTGCCATATTTATACAGTTCTTCAGATTTATGAAATCTTATTTTCTACAGTTGCACATGTAATTATGAAGTTCAAAGAGTGCACTGGTCTTCCTAAAGGAATACATTCTTTTAAGCTGTGACAGTGATGTCTTTTTGGTAGTTTTTTTGTTGTGTCAGTAGATTACATGGAACATACAAAACATATGGCTAAACTGTGCTCCCTCCTGGGGTGCATGATCACAGAGGCAAAGAAAAAATGCCACTGTTAAGCAACACATGTTGTATGTATGTTTTGTGGACAGTTGCATCAATCTTGTATTTGAATCATTGATATGATGTATGTGTATGAGTGAGAGGGGAACCAAATGAAGGTAAAACTCAACAGCTGTTCCTCTGTCAACTCAGAACAACTTATTTGGGAAAAAAATGGAAATATTATGGTCAGGGAATGTCAGCACATATGGTAACCACAAGGTTAAAGAACATGAGCTAACATATTTTATCAGGGTTTGCTAAGCAGCTTTTTTAGGGGAGTTTTTTCTCTTTCTGAACATCTCATGATCCCTGCACCCTCATTTCAGTTAACAAAGACAATAACGTCAGTGACTGAATGGATACATGGGTAGTTGAATTATGGGAAGCAGTTTGTCCAGCCTGTAAGAATTTATGAGATTTATACATTTTTCACAAAGTCAAAACGTAAAATTTCACCCTGGGACAATGTAAAGGTTTTGTTACAAATAAACATTATAAAATGTATTATTTTGTTATAATTTTTCATTTTTACATTTTAAAATGTTATGTTTTGAAACAGCTACCCAAATTCATTGATATCAAACTATAACTTTTAAAATCTAGAAATGTCAAACCTGCAGACAAGGTTTTTTTTTTACTTTAATCTTTTCTTCACATTTAGTTTGGTTTTAAATACTTTATCAATACACACTCAGATGATAAAAAAATAAATTACAAATAAATAATTTACAAAGAAATAGATCATACACAGTATTGTAAAATGTACATAGCCCCTTATCTTGAAGAAATTTGCAAAGCAATTGAAATCATGAAGAATGCTAAAGCTCCTGGATCCAGCAGAGACATTTAAATTTGGAGACATGGATCATATTTAAATATGTAGTTAATTATACGAATTCTTTACTGACATATGGAAAACTGAATGGTAATTATAGCTCATTACTATCTACATCAGTAAAGACAACAATTCAGATTTGGCAGTTACCTCACATCAGCATGCATGGTGTCGGCAGCCTAAGCAAACAAGATGAACTCAAGAGTTCATCACTGGCTCCACAACTCCATCAGATGTAAACTATTAAAGTAGTTGTGTGATCTGAGTCACAAAGTACAGCTGATGGACTATTTGTAGTTAGTAGTTGCAGAATAAACAGCACTGGATTTCTAATACTGTCCGTAGTCCATGTGTGAAACCATTAAATGTTCTCAGTAGAACTGGAGTCTGGCTACTGCCATCTAATCTGTAATTCCAATACAATCCCTAATCTAATCCAGTTTTAAATTACATTCATGTGACCAAATGTCGATCTCTATGGTGTAGAATAAGTCACTGGAGGGTAGAGTGATGTCTACCTAACTTGCTATAGATATCAATGGAAAGATACGATGAATAATCTTTTGACTTCATCAACTACGTTTACTGGACAAAATTCTGCTGTTTAAAACACCATAAAATGTACTTTTACGATGTCTGTCTTTGGTCACCATACACAAAATTTTTGTATGCCTGTCCTGTTACCTGTGATACAAAACATAATTGTGTGACAGCTCAGCTGCTATGTTCTATTAATGGGATCCCAACATGAGATCTCAGTTCTGACATGTAGGTACATTTGAGGTTATTTGGAAACCTGATGAACCTGGCAGATGCAACAGAGATCCATGAGGTATGATCTTCTATGTGCTGAAGAATACATTTTAAAGAGCTTAGAGGGGAGAACATGCATGACTAAGGCAGCTAATTTGGGGAACAAATACCCACAAAAACATGATGACAAAAAAAGCAAATCAAGAATGTATATAGGAGACTGCAAAAAGAATCAAGAAGTAAAATTGGCAGCATAATATTGCAAACTATCAGCTCAATCATACACATGGAACAGTAGACACCAAAATGCCTCAGCCATTGTGCATGATCAACTAAGAAAAAGAACACAGAATAGAAGGGAACATATGAAGCCTAAACAAAAATAATACAAAATGGGAGTCAGTATCTGGGAAATGAGAGCAGATAGACCCCACCAGCACAAAACCATCAAACTTGAAGGAGCTCATATTGAAAAACAAAATCCAGACAAAGTGGTTTTGGTTTTCAGCTGGGAAGGATTTGTGGAGGGGAAAAACAAAAAATCACAATAGATTTTATGTGTATTTTTCCTGTGTTTGCATGCTAGCTCAGCAGAATGTTAAGGGATCAGTAGAGTAGAAACAAGGACGTCACAGATTAATCATTACTGAGACAATACAAGGTGAAGAGATTGAGTGGTCGTGTGTTGGATTACAGACAAAACAGCCATTATCTTGTAAAAGATTTTTTAACTTTTCCCAATTTACAGCCTCTGTGTTTAGCTTGAGTCACTGTATGCCCATCTCTGACAGCTTTGGGCTAACTGGTGGAATTCCCACTGTAGGCTATCATGAAGAATGCACAAACTCACCTGAATTTTAAACAGCATTATGCTGTTAGTCAAAAGAAATTTCAGAATGATTAGGGTTGGAAAGGACCTTAAAGATCATCTAGTTTCAGCCCTGCTGCCACAGGTAGGTGTGGGAGGTGAAAGGCATAGGATTTGCATAAGAAACACTCTCGGAACAAGTTATGAGGCTTTGTAAACAAGCAAGCCTTGGGGCGATAAGCCAGGATCTTGTAACAAAGAATTTCAGTTGAAGGCCAGAGGATGTGGGGGATATGAGAAAAAGTGAAGCAAGAAGGTGAAACTGTCAGGGAGAACAGCATTTGAGCATTATGACTGGACTATTTACCTGGGGATTTTTAAAGAAGCCAATGAGATTGAATGTGGTGCGCTCTTGCAGGTTGAGAAAGTACTGAACAAGAGGATAAAAGGTCTTGATAGTAGTAAAGTTGACTCTTGGTCCCAGTTTCCTCACCAACCTGAGTCCATGTCTCAATACGCCACAGGCAGGGACACCTTCCACTAGACCAGGTTGCTCAAAGCCCTGTCCAACCTGGCCTTGAATGTTTCCAAGGATGGGGCAGCCACAGCTTCTCTGGGCAGCCTGTGCCAGGGCCTCACCACCCTCACACTGAAGAAGTTTTTCTTAATAAATCTAAATCTCCCCTCTTTATGTTCAAAGCCATTGCATCTTGTCCTATCACTACATGCCCTTGTAAAAAGTCCCTCTCCAGATTTCTTGTAGGTCCTTGTAAGCAGCAAGTCTGGGGTTCAATAAATCCTACTTTTCTGTGGAGTCAGCCATGTGTTTGAAAAACTTCTGACCTATTCTGTTTGGTCTAAGCTTTTGGGTTCACACCATATCCTGCTTATTTTTCAAGCAAGACACTTTCTTGTATGTGGATGTTCTGTGTTATGGATGGTTATTAATAACAGATCACTAATCTCTGGAGCTCAATGATTATTTCAACCCAGAACACCCACTTTGCCCTTCAAAAGCCCCTCTTTCTCTCAGTAATAAACATCCAAAATAACAGCATAGTTGAGTGACATGCAAAGGAATTATTTATGTAATGGAGACATCTTGTTCTCATAAATTATTGAATAAGAAATAGCTGACAACCTGTTGAATTTTCCTACGGCTGTACTGACTTTCTCTTTATCAACTTGATATATGATTTATGACAGTAGAAACATCAAGAAAAAAAAATAGATAAGAGAACCTGGCTTGCATGTTAATAAAGAAACTTCAGTGAAACCAATATTTAGAACTTATAAATTAGGTCAAACTATTCTGAGTTTTGTTGTTGCTGTTTATCTTTTTCAATGTTTCAAACATAATATTTCCTCAAGCTGGTATATGTATAAAAAAAGGGAGAACTATTGAAAGCCAGCCTTTTTCTGTGTTCGTTTGGTGATTCAAGGTGCCAAAGGGTTATGTTGGATTCCATGTTAATGTTCCTTTTTCACTCCTATTTCTCCTCAATTTAATCCACAGAAATGCTGTCTCTAAGCTGTTACCTTTGAGCCTAAAGCAGTGATATGATATCAAGTTCCAGGCTAAGCAAAACCAAATGTAACTCTCTGAATGCATGAACATTGCAACACCAGCATTTTGAACTGTGCAAATAAAATTTAAAACACTACAGTATTAGAAGAGTGGCATGACCTTTAAAATTTGACATATTTAATATTTATAAACCTTCTTGCACATAGTGTTCAGAACACTGTATTTTATCTCGTGGCAATATTACGCCAGTGTCCTTCCATATGCTTGCTTATTTGGTTTCAATGGAAAATTACTGCACTAATGATGACATAAAATACTTGTGTTCTGTAAGTGATACAACAGAAACCACCAATATTCATGACTGAAAGCAAGTTGTAAAGGAATAAACAAAGCCTCACGATTTAGAAGAAACTTCAAATTTTATGAGCATAACTTTGTGACCTCAGGTTGGGTATTTCCTATTGGCAAAAATAAATTGGAGGCAAGTGAGTGATATTGACTGGACCTTTCAACAGTTATTTGTCTTTGCTGGACATCTATCTCAAACTCTATGTTTCGATATATTACTGCAAGATGAGTTGTAGTTTTTAAATACAGAAGCAATATACACGGGAAAATGCCACCTGTGTTTTCAAGGCTGCATAGGTGAGAAGTGAATAAGTAGCTTGTCCTGTCATTCTACTTACAGTTGTAGCTGAGATGGCTGAAGTTTAGTGTGCACACAAACCCAGTAAAGTGATGGAGGGCTGGAGATAACAAGGGTAGATGAAAATGATGGATTTCTTAGAGGCTCATACTTGAGAATATCCTCACAATTCGAAAAGCTTATAGCCTAACTTTGATTACAACCAATCACCTACTGTTAGATAGCAGAAAAGCAGGCCTAAAGAAGATGTAGGGGCTCTGGAGGAAGCAGTTTATTTTGGGATAGCTTTTCTGTGTAGAGAAATACAAATAAATAAAAAAATTGCATATGATACACAAAACTTATACTGGATTTGCCACTGAAAAATTTTGCACAGGGAAGGCAGTAAATGTTGGGACATTTCAAACTGAATGCATAGTTACCCACATTGCACTCACAGTTGCCTATACTGCACATAAAAAGATATGGCTTGGAGAAAAGGCATCTAAAACACTCGGGTTTTATTTCATTATTATAACATAACTGTATTACATTATAATCAGTAAACATAAAAAACAATTAAGGTTTTGAATACAGGTATTTTTATACAGTAAGATAAACAATTAGCTGAGTGAATCAAACCCCTACACACAATCCAGCACCTGCAGGAAAAACAAAAATGATATTCTTCTGCATCTACAAAGAGGAGCCCTCACTTCGCTGTGCACTGTTTCCTGCATTGCCATCTGTGTGATGGCCAGTAATGCTGCCAGGTATCTGGATTATTTAGTGAGCTCTAGGGGCAGGTGGAACTTAATGTCAGCCTCTTTACCAAGTGATAAGAACAGCATTGCCAAGGAAGAAGCTACATTCAATAGCAGCTTTTCATGTAGAGCAAGGGGAACAAAGAATGGGTCTGCAAAGCCTTACAGTTTACAGTCTGGGAAGTGCAGAAGCCAGGAAGAAATGAAATACATAAGAATTTTAACAGAAAAGGGAAGGAAATTAGTAGCTGCATTTGAGTCTTAGCAAAAAAAAGCTAATGTGCAAGCTAAAAATTAAAAAAAAAAAAGTGAACCAAAAAATGAAGAGGAACTGATGGTTGTGGTTGATATTGTCCATTTTGGACAGCAGTCCATTTATCTGGAAAAGTTGGAAGGGAACTGTTTTAAGCTACATAAAGTGCTCTGGCCTCCTCAGCAGGGCTGGGCATGGTGAAGGTAGTGTATTTTGTTTCTGTCCTTCTGCCTGCTTGTGGGAAACCAAACTATGAAGAGGCATGAGATAATCAGAACTACTTATAGTGCCAAAATGTACAAAAGCTGGGTCAGGTCTCAAACAGTAAATGAAACAAATCAGTTTCTGTGGCTCAGACTGATTGCTGAACAGAAGTGAAATGGTACCCTGAAAGGAAAAATGAAGCAGTTGAATAGCTTACTATTTCAGTCTGAAGCTTGTAGAAGGTAAACAACACGCTGACATTGAGGTCATACCAGACGACAAAAATGCTACAAGAAATCAAGCTTGCTGTAGCAAGGGGTGGTAAATCAGAGTCCACAAGGGAACAGCAAGGAACTGGATAGGTTGTAGCTTGCAACACAAGTCAAAACAATGTGAACATTTGGAAAATGGGGTGCACTGTCTTATCCTGTAGGTTTGCAGTGCCATCCTCAAAGTCTTGTCAAGAAGGAACCTCTGTTGGGGAAATTTCAGATCAAAGTAATTGCAGGATGGTTTGACATCTAAGGAAGCCAGAAGCCAGAGCAGTCAGAGAGGCTCTTGCCTCCTGGATTTACACACTCTGAATGAATACTTGGAAAATAAATGAGCAGTGGGGTAGGCCAGTTTGTTTGGAGTTCAGAGAAATAAGCAGAAATACCCAGAGTCTTTGATCAGTTTGATAAAGAAGACACAGACCTATGCTTTCCTGCAGGTTCATGTTGTCTTCCAGAACTAGGATCCTACTTGACTTAAGTCAAAGACTATTTAGTTTCATGGAGCAAAGTGGACATTCTGAAGGATACAGCTGTATTACTATAGTTTTCCTGAAGGGAAATGATGCACCTAAGACTGTGGTAAAAGAACAGTAGGCATAGCATCCAGCTGTAAATGGGGCTTTTTCATGCTACAGTGATGAATGGAAATACTTGCACAATATTACCAAATTCCTGCTTACTTCAGCAGCAGCAGTACTGTTTATTGATTAAGAAGATAAATTAATTGACAGATTAAAAAGAATGATTTATTTAGTAACTTGTGCCATGAAACCAATGGAAAAATATTTTTCAGCGCATTATTTCTTGATTTTCTATAGCTCTTGGCTTTGATAATTTAATTTTCTCCTGTACATGGAATGAGAACATGAAATGTGACTTAATATACAGATTTGTGTTATTCACCCCATATTTAACTTTGCATAGAAAATTTGGATGTTGCAGTAAGTGATTGCTATAGAGAGCCCTTCATGAGATAAATATATAAGAGAAACCATTTGCAGCATAATATTTACTATTTTAGCAAGAAATTATTAGTTTCATTTTTCCAGTCCTTTATAGTTGCTTTGTTTAATTTACTTGTAAGTCAGAGCTAGTATAAAATACAGTAAAACAGTACAATGAAGTTATAGCATGTTGCTTTTTAATTAATAATCTTATAAAATATGAATTAACATGGTTAGCAATTCACTTGAAACCTAATTAACTTGCCTTAGTTTTCTTGTTAGAGGCCTCCAATACTAAAATATTTTTTACAAAGTTAACATACCAATAAGATTGCAATTATATATTTTTGCTCATTTAATTATATTGCAAAAGTTAGTTTGTCCTTAGATGAACATTAAACATCAATTCAATGAGCTGTCCTTTAGCAAATCATTTGATTTCTAGCATCCGAAATCTAATTTAATTCCAAGTTATGATTATGTACTTTTAGGCTTAATGTTCATTTCTCATTTTAGTGTCATAGTATATAAAGAGTCTTAAATACCTTTTAGATATTTTTAAAGAAGGAGGTATATGGTTGAAGAAGAAAAGACATTTTTTTCACTTTCTTATCTTGGAGGGAAAACTAAGGACTCTGCTTTTCTAGCTCCATATTTAGTGACAACCAGGTCTGCAAGTACAGGTGAAGTGAATCACTCATTATTAAGGAGAGGCTGTGAATACTAATCTCTTACTCCATTAAAGCACAAGCAATTATAGTTCATCTTGTTCCCGGAAATCTTTTCCCATAACCTTTGTAAGAACCACTGAGTGTAATTATGCTGCGCTTACCAGAGAGCTGAAAGAGCTTTTAAGACATGAAACATATTCTTATGTAAACACCTGGCATCTTCATATGCGATATGTGTCTTTGAAATAGTGAAGTATCATATGTGCAATCTTCAAAAAGTAATCATTTTAAGGAGTTAAATGAGCAAGCATTGTACTAAGGGGATTGTTACCTCCTCCTTCACCCCCTGTGAGAATGATTACAAGGGGTACTCTGCTCTCTCACTGGAAGTTAACAGGTTTTCTGTAGCTCCAAGGTCAGAAATAGTAGACCTCATAAATCAAAATTTTACCTTTCCCTGGAATTCCTAGAGTTGAAGAATTCTCATATTAGAGAAAGGCACCTCACAGTACAGATACTTCCCATATTTTTTTAATTGTTTCTTTCAGGGACATCCTGAACATTACTACAAATAAAAATGTACATTAGGATACAGTTGTTAACTGTATGCAATCAACAGGAAGAGAAACCTAGGAGAACTTATCTTTATGTGTTAATGAAGCTGTGTTTAGTTTTCTACAAGAAATGAGAGGAATCCTTTAGTGAATACTACCACCATCTATAATTTTGTCCTAGATTAAACTGGTTCTCTGATTTACATAGCTTCTTTGATTTTGTTGCAGCCTATTTGTCTCATGGATCATTCATTACTAATTTTTCAGATCTATATTTCCTGTGGTGACTTTGCCCCCGGTCACACCTGTAAAATTTACATGTGCAGTTTACATGTGCTAACTTATAGTATGGCTATGCACATGAACAAGAAATAACGAGTTAACTGTTCCATAATATCTTTTTTTTGCATGCTTTCTTCTAGGTTTTCAGTAAGAAACTGTGTTTCTAGTTTAATGAAGTATGTTATTATTTAAATGGTTCCAGAGTACTTATTTAATAAAAATAGTAATTTAAAGCAGGATGAATTTTCCATTAGAGAGGATATACTTTTATAATTCCTTAGAATAGTTATTTTCTGTTTTCAGAATCAATCTCAAGCATTTCTGTATCTTACAGAAAAAACACATAGACAATAAAGAATATTGTTATTCTCAAATTCTATTTTAAGGGCTTGCAAAACTAATGTGCGCAGAAAATTACTGGAGGTTTTTTTTTTTTTGCTTTTGTATAAGTAACTGTGAGTTGTGAGGAACAAAAAAAGTAAGCTCATAAACTATAAATCTTCAATATTATTGCATAGTAAAATGGCTATACGTAATTCTGTACAGTTTATCTGGAAAACCTGATCAAGATATACTGCAAAATGAAATAGCTCATGCTTAAAAATTTATGGGATGATATGGGGACACACTGCCTACATTCCCCTGCAGCACCAATTTCCACACAGAAAGAAACGGGTGCTGGTTAACTGTGTCGCTGCCATAGTTCTGTGAAGACAAATCACAAGGGTATATGTTCCAGTTAATATTTTTGCTTGCTATCATGCATTATGTATAAGTATAGGTACTAATTTCACTAGGAGAAAGGATTGACCTTTTGAAAAGTAGGCTTAGCCCTAAACCAACTAAATTTTAATAGAAGCCATGGATGAAGATCTGTATGACAGCCGTAACTGATGACTGGATCCTCCTTATCATCCAAAACCTATGGTGTGACAATTCAGTAAGGCAGTGATATGTTGATCATGTTGATGTTCTTAGGAATATTATTTTAGTTAGGACAGATGGATCTTTTTCTCTTACATAGATAAAGACTGAGAACTCTAAGGATTTCTCATTCTGCATTTCAGAACAAGGGAACTGAAAGGACACATTCCCCTGTAAGTAGATCACACTCATGAGTAATCCACAACTAGCATGACTATCCACATTTTTCTTCCACAGTGGTAAATAAATGTCATAAAAAAGATGACTGGGTAAATATAAAAGTGGAGGTAGAAGCAGCCCAAATTATAGGACATCTTAGTCCAAACCAATCTTAACTTGGCCCCAAAAGTGCAGTTTACTTCGCATGATCAGCTCTGCATTTACAGATATTTCTTTAGTTCAGAATGTTTTGCATCTGAAAAAGGACTACACATATCAAGCAGAGGTAGGAACGGTGTGGAGGTGGCTCAGAATATGGGAGAACATATGGATCCTCCAGTAGGGAATAAAGACAGAATACTGAAGGTACCCTATGTGCTCGATGAGCTGAAAGGTGGCTTATAGTTCTGTTCTGATCAGCCTAATATAATTTCCTCTGGCTTCACCTCATTTACCAATGTGCTGCCAGTTGATCTTTGACTCTGTACTGCAGGTAAGCACAATAAACTCAACATGTTAAAATCTCATTGTGTTCCCTGAGCCATATTTATGTGTTTCATTGCAACTCCTCTAAGATACAATGATTAAATAAATTAGTCTTGAAGATACACAGTTATGTTTCAGGTCCAAATGTGATCTAGGATTTCATTAAGCATAAACAGTCTGTAAAGATACCTTACAAATGTGCGAGTATGTGATCCTATTTTCAGAACTAAATATATTTCTAACCAAGTAATTCTAAATATGTATGTAATTTTTCTTAGGTAGGTCTAAGAAACTTGATCCTCATTATATAGAAAGAATGGACATGTACATCCCAGAGAATAGTTAGTGACTATACCCCCTTTGAGCATAAATTTTCAAATGATGATATCAGGAACACTTCATTATCTGTTCAATAATTAAGAGGAGCTAATATAAGTGGTATGAAAATTTACTTTCCCATCTGTCTTTAGTCATTCTTTCATGTTTGTCCCATGGACATGACATTTTGTTAATACTTTGGTTTCTTCTTTTTTTAAGTCCACAAACTAAACCAGCCGTATTTCTTGTATTATTTTCTAGACATTATCATGAACAGAGTGCTTCAGACTATGGCAACTGCTTACAGTTATGATAAACAGATTTTCAGAATTATTTTTAGAAAGGCAAAGGAAGAAAATACTAAGATGCGGACTCTCTGGCAATCAAAATCTCATTTGACTAAAGAAGGGAAAAAGCAGTTGTTTTGTGAATAGCTTTCATATGTTCCCCTTTTGATTCAAACTGTGTGCTGGTTTTGAAGTGTGTTCTTACAGTGAAATTCATTCAAAAAAAACCACCAAACCTTAAAAAAGAGATTCCCTTATCTGTGTTCCACATAACCTTAAAAGCAAGAGAAAGTAAATTATTAATTAGGGAGTACAGTCTCCTTCATTTGTTCAAGAAAGTTATTCCTTACAAGTAGCCCTACCTAAGGTTAATTTGCAAGGTACATGTCCTATATGGTACAAGTGAAGGGGTAAAAACCTTGTCTTAAAGATATTGTGGGATCACATCCTGTGATGTGGTGGGTAGCATTTGTACAAGAACCCTACTTAATTTCATTAAGTGTGATGGTGAAAGCAGCTGGTCACAGTTAGGTGCATGATAGATTATACGATAATCCATAAGACAGCCTGCCTACCTCTCTGGAACTCATCTCCAAGTTTTAATTTTTTGCATATTCTCAAAATTTCTGCCCTTAGCAATTGTAACTGTCTAAATTAATGAGTTAAAACTGCCAGTAAAAGTTATGCGTAGGTACTGGTCCTTTTGGGTAAGCAATCATCTTTGTAATTATTTATTAAGTAATTGCTGCACAGCTCTCTTGATCTGAAAAGAAGTTAGATTCTAAAAGAAAAAAAGATGTTAAGGAAGGCTGGTACTTTAAAAAGCATACTAATCACATAAGCACAACGTATCACAGCACAAGGAAAGACTGAGAAACACAATATGAGCTCAACTGATTTCAGTTGCATTTCTTCACTGGCCTCTGCACAAGGTGGGAGCAAAGAGTAGAAATTAGATCCCATTTGTAGAGGACTGTAAAGGTGCATTTCAAGCTGGTGGAGACAAAATCAGAAAGGCCAAATTACAAAAAGGATGCTTCTAGCCAGCTATATCAGGAATAACAAGGACCAGATTAGAAGTGCTATAATAGTAAGAAGTGAAAAGAAAGTGTTGGCCCACTCCCTCTGTGAAACAAGTAAGCTAATTGTAAGTGATACTGAGAAGAACAAAATGTTACAATCTTTTTCGAGGCAGTCTTCCCTAAAAAGGTCAATATATAATTTAAGGATTAGTGCAGCTGATCGGAGAAGAAATCATAAAATCATAGAATAGTAAGGGTTGAAAAGGACCTTAAGAGCAAGATCTTTACTTAGAACAGGGAAGACAACGTTTGGAGAGTATCAGGACACTTATGGGTTTGTCAGATCTCTGAGAAGATCTTTTCCACCAGGAAAAAGTATCTGAGACTGTCCTCAAATCTGCCCTGCTCCCCATTGTAAAATCACTGGGGTATGAGAACTGCCAGAAGAAGAATGGATAACTTAAAAAACAACAAAACAAACAAAAAACACCCCCCAACTCCAATCAAAAACATTGTTTCCTTTAGAGAAGACAGCAGAGGAGCATGGGAATTACAAATTAGTCACATTTTGATTCATTTTCCAGCAAAAATCTGAAGCAAATAACTGAACTCTGTTTAAGCGTGGAAAATAACAAAGAGCTAAATAAGAACTGGGACGGATTTGTGGTATACAACCATATCAAATTTTCTTCTTCGTCAGATTAATAGGTCTTGCTGATGGGAAAAGAACAGGAACTTTCTTGGGGTTTCATGTCATCAATAAGGCTTTGATACCATCTCAAGCTATGAAAACAGCTTTAAAAAAGTCTTTAAAATTTGTGCAACACAAGTTAGACAACAGTATACAAGGAGCACTAATCTATCAATTATCTATGAAAATAAAAGGAAATTATCAGCTGGGACTGTGCAGAATTAAACAGCATTCACTTCTGTCCAGTACTTTCTCTAATGAAGTGATGTAACAGAAAATAGTGTTGTTGAATTTCAAGACAGCATCTGACTGGGACTGCAAGTGCATCAGAGGACAAAATTAGAATGCAAATTTAGAGAAGAACACAAAATGAATCAAGAAGGCATTGCTCTTATAAAAAAAAAAAAGAGAGAAAGAAACTCTTCTACGAGAAACCTGGACAAATCCTAGTTTTTAATTTTGCTTTAGGAAGGCTTTGGCTAGAATGGTATGCAATCTGGGGCACTACACTTCAGAAAAGATATTCAGCAGTTAAGACAAGCCTGACAGATACCAATAAGAATCTTCTGATATCAAAAATTTGATCCCTTGAGAAAATACTTGGGTACTTTACTTGAAAAATTGTAAGAATGAAGAATAGAAATTTTATTTTTTCAAGTGTATAAAAATCTACTACATAGGAGAAGGCAACATCTGTTTTCAACAATGAGGAAAACTGGAGCTCCTAAAGCCTTGTATCTGAACTCAGTAATACCAAATATAAACCAAAGGATTATTCCTAGATGTTCTCCTAAAAAATGTCTGTCTTAAATAAAGTTTGTCTCAGTGATGACAATGAAGCTACCTAGGAATTTCAACATCAAGTGACCAAGCCATTTAATCTCTTTACACCCTACAAACAGTAGGTATTGTCCAAGTCCATATGTGTATATATATACATATAGATGTATACACATGTGCATTTATGTACACAGCTTATATGTACAACTGTACACTTTATGTGCGTATATATGTATCATAAATACGACATACATACCAAGGAAGACATTCATAAATGTATGGTCAGTATTGCCCAAAATGCAGTTCAGAGTACTTAAATTGTCTTTTCCTCCAGTGCTCAAAGAATACATAAAGAACATCACTTGTAACTTAGGCAACTATATTTTATTGTGTAACTATTTCTCCCTTCCCCCAATATCTATCACTAAAATTATCTGCAAGCAAATATGAACATGCATAAGGCAATGAACAATTTTTAATCCAAAATTTCATTTGAATCTTTGTTAATAGTAGAGTAATCCTATTCAGCATTCATTAATGTTTCTGAGACAGGTGTAGTAGGTTTTTCCTCTATAGCAAACATGTTTGTTGGGAAATCACAGGTCCCTGTGCAACACGTGAATTAATCACAAGAAAATTCAATGGCAAATTTGCTCTAAAGCCTGCCATGGTTGTTAAGGACAATAGTTCTTTTGCTTTTTCAAAAAAGGAATCCTACTTTCCTATTAAAATGATATTTTATCAGCACAATAATTTGGTAGATTGTTATAAAGTCTTTTTTTTTTCATATTCAATACACAGAACATATTACAGGACACTGGCACATCTGTCTTTGCAATTAGTATATTCGTGTCTGCCAAATCAACTTTCCAATGACTTAAAAGGTTCTGAATTTCCTTTTCTGGTCATACACATTCATGAAGGCTGGCTCACTGACCTACCAGTCACTGAAGAATTCAGACTTAGCATGTACATTGTAAACTGAACTCCTGTTTTGCTGTAAAACTAAAAAATGACCATTTCTCGCTGTCAAATGTATTAGAAAAGAAGACTGATATGTTAATTAAACATGTTAAAACAACAAGGAAAAGAATATCAGCCTGGGGAACAAGGAGGAATGTACATTCCTTTGTGCAGCTTTCCCATTGTGTCTGAGTGGTTTATGTGTGAATGCATCCAAAACTCAAATCAGTTGTATTTAGCAATTTATTGCCAAAAGAAATAATGACTGCTAAAACATTTATTTTCCAGATTATTGAACATTTTCTCACACACAAAACTCAGAAAAAGATAAATTTGGAAATGTTGGAAAGTTTAATTTCAAGGCAGTTAAAGAACATTCTGAGTTGTCATCATGTTTCCTAGGAAATGTAATTTAGTGCTACAGATTCAGCCATACCCTCTAACCAACATAAACAAACTTCAATCAGAGGGAAACCACATTGCTCCATGGAAGAGGTAGTCCAGATAAAGCTGGCTGTAGAAGGGAAAGAGGGCTTGATGTAATGCAGCAGTTTAAGTAGATAAATGTAAAATTTAGATTAACTCAAAATGGGATTGTTTGACAAATGAAAATTTAAAGGAGTAGAATGTCATTGAAATCTACATTTCATTAGAAAAATTTCAAGACATAAATTTATTAGCAAGATTCCTGTGGAAAGTTTTTATTTCATAGTAATCGAAGTATATTCTGAAAAAAAAAAGTCCAACCAATTGTTCAATAACTTTGAAGGGAAAATAATTTCGAAGGGAAAATAATTTCAGCAGGATCTGCCTAAGATTAATCTTAAATTGTCTTAACAATAGAAGTAAGGTGACAAGGCAAGATGATGCATGAAATAGACTCTGAAATCTAAAATCCATGGTTAAAGACAATTATAATTCTACCCTGAGAACTGTCCAAAGTGAAGTTTCTTTAAAATTATCAGGGATCCAGCTTGGATATTTTTCCAACAAAGGAAAATATTAAAACAGCTGAACTGAGGGGTAGTCACTGATTGCAACAGTCACACTAGGTTCACTCTGCTAAAAATGACAGAAAGAGGAAATGTTTCCTGCCAAACAATTTGTGTTTCTGTAGAGGAAATGTGGAGAGAATTACTCCTATATTCTGTCTAAGTGCATCACTGAAGTATCTCCTCAGGATTAGCAGGAAAATGTCTTCCTATGCCATCTGAGAACCCAGCTACAGCAGAGGTGGTCACCTACTTGGCAGTATCAACATCTGAATGCCCAGACAAATACTAAATGCAGAAAGTAAATCTGACCGAGGAATTTTATTAACACAAAGATAACCTAAATCATGCTAATGTTTTTCAGTTTTAGAGATTTGTGGTGTGATATGGAAAGTAATCATATCCCTCTGTAACACAGACCACTGTTTTGAGTGGGCATTTTTTTGGCAACATCTGTAACTGCTCATACCTAAAAATACAGCTTCAAATGACAATTTTACAATCTAAGTACTGCAGTGAAATGATCAAACCTATACAGTTTTAGTGAAATAATTTAATAAGTCAGAATAGTTAATGTAAAAATGACACAGAAAATTTCCTCATTTGATGGAAATTGGTTCTGAGTACAAAACACAGTGAAAATGTTGTTTGGTTTCTGTTTTAGTTTGGTTTTTGATGTTTTGTTGTGTTGTTTGCTTCATTTTTTAAATTGAAGAGAATGCTGTTGTCCTCAGTTCTTATGTATTTTCATGGTGTTTTTTTTTTGTGAACATAAAAAAATAGCTTCACTGAATAAGCAATAATCCCATATCTTGACCATTCTTAAGAGAGCAAATCTTTATTTCCCTTCACAAACCATAGAGGTAAAACCAGACTCTTTTTATGTTTTGTTTTCACAGTGAGTCATCAGACATACTCAACTTTGAAAGTGTAAACTGAAAAAAAATCAGAAGGGAAGATAGAGTGTGGTGTTTCAGGCAGCCTTAAAGGGGAGAAGTGTGTGTGTAAATGTGTGTGCCTGTCTGTGCATTTGTTCATGTAAACAGAAAAGCAGAACTTCAAATATTTAGCTATGAATAAAGTTCTGAAAAGTTACACCTGCCATTTACACATGGAGACCTGTGTAATCCCTCATGGAAAACCAACTGCAACTCACAAGTCTGGAGTATATTTTGGCCCTAAAGCAATTCTAAGCTGATACATTTACTGCACAGAATGGCTTTTAATTTCCAGCTCCAAAGCTGAATCCTCCTGTGTTAAAACCAAACACCATGATAAGATTACATAGTAATGTTATTACATCATAATTAAGATTGGAAAGTGGAAAATAAATTTACAAGCAAAACTGGAAAGTATTAGAGACAGAAATTAATTAGCTAATTTGGAATTTGACTAGGACATCAGGATTGAAACTATATAAATTCTTTAACTGCACTATACAGTTAAAGTGCACTTCTCATTTAAAGGTTTCCATTTCTAAAAAAAGTCAAGGTCCCAAAAGTTTGCTAGAGAATTTATTGCTTATTCTACTGGAGAGACAAGTACTATGTTCTGAAACAGAATAAGTAAATCCTGAAAGACAGCTGTTACCAGGCTGAACCTGCCTCAAGGCTGCTTGCCTTTTGAATCTAGTGGAAAGGTTTATTTCACAGAGGGACTTACTGCTCTCCTGTTTTATTTTCAGATGCTTTGTTTGGTGGCTGCATATGGGGTCATTCAGTTGCCTTCTTTAATCAATGAGGCTATGGGTCAGGAGTCTGCATTCTTTAATTATGAAGAGAAATAGTTGCAATTTTTTGAGAATAGACCTTTTCTTCTTTTGAAAACTTCAGTAGAGTGTGAAGTAAACAGAGGATATGAAGTTGTTCCTCTCCACTGTGATACTTCTTTTTGTAAAAGGGTTATGTTTGCTCTTTTCAAAGTTATTATCCTGGAAGGGGATAGGCAGGAAGGGACTACTAGCAACTGATTCTTGATATAGGTGAAAGCTAACTGTATTATCTCTAAAATCTTTCAAGATCTAGTATGGCAAATGTCTTCACATCTTGTGGTAACTGTCAGAAAAGTTGGAAGAACTAGGCTAGAGTGGTATGAGACATGGTGGGCATGAAATCTAATAAATCAATACTGACATCTGTAGGTTCAGCATTTCATGTTCTTAAGCTTTTTTCCAAACACTGAAGACTGAAATTTTATCACCTTTTGAGGAACTGCATAACCATAGAAGAGCTGAAGTTGGCAGGGACTTCAGAAGACTGTTTCGTCCAAGACCTTCTCTGCCTAGGGTGTCTTCCTTGCTCCAGACTTTCCCCTGGTGGCAGGGGCCTGTGATTCCCCTAGGCCAGTCTTAGATCATGGCAAAGAATTTAACAAGCACCTCAGTCTTTTCCAGGTTCTTTGTGACCAGGGTCCCTACCTCATTCAGCAGCAGGCCTGCTTTTTCCCTTGTCTTCCTTCTGCTGTGATGTACAAACCTTTTTAGCTGTCTTTCATGTCCCTCACCAGACTTAGCCCCAGCTGGACTTTGCGTTTCCTGAACCTATCACTGAGTGTGTGAAAGAAAAATCAGCCTACTGATTCCAGAATCTGAGACCCTACGAAATCAGCTAAATTGATATCATCCAGGTTTCAGATCCAGACAGGGTGAAACAACTGAACTTTGTTGTATAAACACAGGCTTGAACATAGGAATATAGGTGAAGGAATATAGGAATATAGGTGAAGAGAGCATTCATGGAAAACACCAGAAAACCGAATTTATTGTCCAGGCTACTGCTACCAGAGAAGCAGGAGTTTGCACAGCAGCTATACTTGGTGGTATACCGTCCCTTTCTGATAATGATGGTCTGCTCAGTTCCTCCATCAGTGCCAGGGATGGAGCAGTAGCCAGTGAGACTACCAAAGGTTTTAGCATAGTCAGAAAGCTGTTTTGCTGTTCCTGATGGTCTACTGCTCTAGGTAACTCTAATTTGCAGGTAGCCAATGCCAGCTACAGACGGGGACAAGCAAATCACTATGGAGACAAGTAAGCATGTGTGCAGGGAGAATTTCAATACTTATAACACAAAACCTGGAAGTTTAGATGTCATCAGTGCCATCTGATACCTAGAAACAACCTGAGTATGTTCCCCTCCTCTGCTGCGGCAGGGAATCTCACAGTGAACAATGAACTGCAAAAAAGAAGGCAAAAGCTTGGGATTCACATTACCTTTCAAGGAAGTGAGTGTTTCACCCTGGTGGGGAGGGTTTCTTTCTAGAAAAGGGGAACACTGCTGCTCTTGCAAATGGCACAAGCTCATTGCCTCACCTTTTTCTGCAAAGGCAGACAGACAGGTATGCATTCATTTGTTGTGATCTGCTTCATGCATGCATTGGCATAAGTTTTTTTATATAACCTGTGGAACCAGTTTCCATAAGATTTCAAAACTGATTTTTTTTAACATTTCCACGCTGTAAGCTAAAGCCAAAGACAGTAGCTGGGTTTCACTCATCTGGGAAAAAACCAAAAAAAAGAAGGAAAAGAAAAAGGAAAAATTCAGTCACATCTCAAAAGAGCTAATTTAATTTCCAGCTTTGTTTCCCAAGGTGGCTGGTAGTTTGCTGCAGAAACTCAGTTCTTGATTAATATGCATCATTAATCATTTAAATAAAAGTAGACCACATAATTTTGAAGAACAAACAATGCTACTTGACTGCTAATTCAGCAGCATAATTAGAAGTCTTCAGACATGCTAGTTGACAGAATATGCTTAATAAAAATGAATAAACCTTGCTCATAGGGTCATTCAATCAGGAATATTACTAAGTTCTTCCTCTTTTTATCTTATGTGTGTCTATATATATATGTATACTCTTATATTTAGATAAAGGTAATCTTAGAATAAGAGAAGTGAATAATAGTGCTTGTAATTAGGTCCTGAAGAAGGTGAGACATTGAAAAAGCAGCAAGAAAACATGTCAGTGCATGCCTGACTCTTCTACTGATCAACAAACATTTTCTCTCCAGACATTTTGCTCTCAGATATGTTATTCAAAAAGTGTGCCTTTAAGTTCTGTTCAGTCCTTATTCAGATACACCAGCAGGCAGTGTCATCAGATCAGCACAAAGCAAAATGAAATGGAAAAGTACAGAAAGACGTAGATTCTGAGATAGTTGAACAGGTTATTACATGTTACACATACTACTCTGAAGGGACACATTTGCTGTAGGAGCACACACCTCTATGTTCAAATCATCCATATTCCATTTCATCCTCTAGCTCATAATCATTGTGTACCACAAGAGTTTAGCTATGATGTAAGTCTCAAATTCAGAGGGCTAGATTAATGAATTGGTCGCACATCTCGTGGTGCATGCAGATGACTCTAAGATGAATACAGGGAGCTGGAAACATTAAGGGCAGGAAAGTTAGGGCAGAAAATTCCAGACTAAAAGGAAGTTATTAGGTTCAGATTGTGTTTTGAATGAGAAGTCTTAAAGTTAAATGAATTACTCATCAAGCTCAATCTAGTGTAATTAGAAAGCACCAAAGTCTCTGACCTTATATAAAATCGAGATATATTGGTAGAACACCTTTTAATAATACATCAAGTGCCAAAGTTTATACTGAGGTCACTTGTAACTATGCCCCATTCCTAACACTTTTGTCAATCACTCCCTGGATTGGTCATAAAATGCTTCTATGTTCCCATTTGCAGTTCTAGTAATTGGGACATAAATCTGCAGAGTACTGAGTAGAGTGAAATGTAACAAAACAGTGTGTTCACTTGTTGGACTGCATTACAGCGCAGTATTTTCCTGTTGTGCAATGGCAGATGTGCGGTGTTCTCAGGCAAGAGCAAAAATAGTGCAATAAAGTCTGTTTTTTAAAAGCTTTTGGTTACTGTCATTGTACGACATTTGTGAGATTCAAGTAATCCTTTTTCTTTTTTTTTTTTTATTTCAAAGTGAGGTTTCAGTACAGTAATATGCTTCACTAAGATTCTTTTCTTTTTGTCAGTAAGGAATGGGATTCATGTGTCCTTTCTTGCAGGTTTTTTTTTAATATAGATGGTGTGTAAACTTAATCTCTTAGTCTATAATTAGAATTTACCAGAAACCTTATTAACACTAGGAAAAAAAAAAGTCTTCTAGAGGAAAATCTTCATAAACTAAGAATGAAATATGGAAAGTCTCATGGTTCTTCTCCTGGCTTTGTTTTTTTGACTCAGTGTATCATGCTTGGCAGCTCATTAACTGTTTTATCTGGTTTCCCTGTGAAGAAAATAAAACCGACAATATTTTGCCAAGGATCAACAAAACATACACCAAATAAAAGAAAGATGGAGTGCTTTATTCTATTGCTACTAGATATAAATATGAAAAATAGTAGTAAGATGACTGCTCATAAAGATGGGTAAGGCTTCTTGCTGTCTAAAAGCAACAAGATAGTCCACCCCTTCAGCAGAATTACTGACTGCTGCTTCTAAACAAGACTGTTAGCTTCCAAAAACTTGAAATCAATTCACTTGCTTATGAAGCAGGAAACAATGACAAGTCTACAAATTTGCAATCCAAATTAAGATTCATGTACTGTGGGGCAGGGAAGAAACTTACTTTCAGATTATTCAGTACCCCATAATTACAGCTATTATTCATCTATTTCACAGGAAGTAAAACTGCTGAAGTTTGGCTCAAGAATTGGTTAACAGTGCTGTGGAGAGATCCAAATCAAATAGGAGCACAGGAAAAAATAACTGATTCTTTGTAGCTCCAAATAATGGCCTGAAGACAACCATACACTTTGCCTGTGGGCACAAACTGCTGAAAATTCAAGTCCTCTACTTTAATTCTGTCAGCAAAAAAAAACATTTTTTCTCTTCTGCAAAATAGTATGTGCCCCAGGCTTTCAAACACTGTAATAATGTGTATCTTAATCTGTCATAAAAATTGAGTTCTTCAAAAGACTGGAACGTTAAACTCTTGAGCAATATATGCTTGAACAGAGATGGGCCAGGGGAAGAACAAGAATTATACCCCTAAACCTAAAGATATTTGGTGAAATTAATATAGACAAAGGTGGCCATTTCTGAAGTCCTTACTCTACCATTATTTCCTTTGAAAAGAAAAATTCCTGCAAGGATGAAATGGAAAAGGATTTCAGGAATGGCCTTGAGGTGCGAAAGTGAAGTTACGAATGTATGTAGCTGACTGATTTCTTTTAGAAAAACACAGGCCAGAAGTGATCCTCTTGAATAAATGCAGTCACTTTCAAAAAGACAAAGCAACCAAGAGTTCCATTTGAACTTGAAGTGTGTATTTGAGGGATGTGCCAGAACAACTGTAGTGAAACTCACATGTATGTTGTGTAATAGCTCCATCATTAAACGTTCATGAAACTGATAAAAATGAAATTAAATAATTTCAAACACCTTAGTCACAGGAAACCTTTGAAATTCTGCAGGGGAAAAAAGCTAAAGGAGTTTCCATTTCTTCATTCTGTGAAACTCCATCCCATTTTGCAGATATATAGTTGACTGAAGCCTGTTGTTTCCATGCCTTACTGTTTGCAGGAAACACAAGGAAGTCACTTGTATGTCTTGTCTTTAATATGGGATCTCTTAATCTTGGGATACGTACCTTGCAATTTGAATAAAGTTTTTGTTTGTTATTTGTAAGATACACAGTTTTTATCCATAAAGTGGCTGGAAAAAGGTGCAGAAATCAGTGCAGCTAATGCGTATTTCACTGAGTTTGGCCTTTTGAGGAAAACAAGCAGACATTTTTGCCAGCAAAGTTGCTGAAACACAGATGTGCGGAAATATCAGGAAAGCTGAACTGTGGGGACACACTCAATTTTCTTGGAAAAGGCAATAAAGAGAGACCATGTGCAATGTCTTCTGCTTCACAATCAAAGAAGTACTTGTAAGCCCAAGAATTTGGTAGTGGGATTTCTTTTCCCAAAAGATCATCTGCTTGCATAAAACTTATTACTTTTCCCTGTAAGTTTTGTGGGGTTGTTTTTTCCTTCCATGCACTTTTCAGAGTGACTTCCAGTGACCATCACTAACACTGGGGTCTTCCACACCCTGTGTCAGTGGAGAATACTCCACTACTGTTAATCAAGTTAAAATTGACTCAGCTTTACAACGTCAGACCATAAAGGCTGGACAACCATTTGCTTCTTAAGACCCTGACAAGATGAAAAAAAGACAGGTCTTGCCCTGTTCCTACTGAAGCGCAAAATTTTTTTCAGAAAGACATTCCGTATTTCTGGTTTTATTTCTTTTGATTGGTTGGTTTGTTTGGTTTTTTTGATGCTGTTTTTTTTGTTGTTTGTTTGTGGGGTTGCAGTGTTTGCCTGTTTATTTTTTAATGTTGGATACCATCTTCAGGAGTATTTGGTCTGAAGTGACAAGTGCCTTTCTCTCAAGACCTCATTGAGATGAAATGCTACTGCATATAGGAGTGCTATCTAATTAACTGTAATGGGGCCTTCAGCCAGAATGGCCCTCACCCTAGCTGAGTGGCCTCTCCTGAAAAGTCCATGGCTTCATTATTAACCTGTAGATGGTAGGAATGTATTTAGTGCTAGAGAAAAACATTGCATTAAATAGTTTCGGTGCCTAAAGATTGCTACCCAACCAATGGGCAGTATAAGCACTGAGTAAGATGCAACAATGTCTTTGTGACCGAAGATGGTAAAGATCAGAGGAACATACATTTCTTTCCACAGAACATAACTGATCTGCTGGAACTGCTTCCAGAGATAAGAATTTAGTTCTTCATGTATCTCTTGGTCTCCCTGCTGAGGAAGCAAATTTTGTATCCATTCAAGGCAATTGAAAAAAAACCAAACTTGTTTGTAAAAACTAATATGCTTTTTTTAAAAGCACATCTGCTGTAGGGAGAAGGCAGATTTGGTTGCATTGGTAACCAATTCTGCATAACTCTTTCATGAAAAGGAATCAGAGCTGAATGATCCTTTGTGGCTACCTACCATATCAGTCTTTACCATAAAATTCTATTGTATTTGCTTCTTTGGCTTTAAAAACTGATTCAAGAAATTCTGTTAAAAAAAAAATAAAAATCCATTTTCCTCTGAAAACAGTTTTTCTCTTGAAATGCTTTTCCTTACACTAGTCTTTCTGCTGAAGATTTGCTGTGGGTCACTCCCTCCCTTTCTAGGCCCTTCGTCTCTTAGGAGGCTGCCTTTTAATTAAATACTTACTTCATTTTGGATCATTTTTAATTCTTTGTTTAAATGTTATTGTTTGTGCTTTGAATTGATCACCCCTGTACAATCTGAAGCTGAGCATTTGCTGTGACGCTGAGTGCATTGCTTTTGCTATTGCCCTAGGACATTGCTGCGAACAGTGTTGCAGTTGATAAAGATTCTCATGATAAAAGAATTTACAACAAAGGATGAATTAATTTTTCCTAAAGTCACTGGCATCAAGATCAGATACTGTTTCTCTTTTTCTCACTTCCAATTCCCATTTGCTTAGGAAATAGTTTTCTATTTATTTGGATTACTATGAAAAGCACATTGTCATAGACAGCAGCAGCACTCAACAGAACAAATATGCCCTTGTCACCAGTGTTTCTCTGTAGCTACCTTTCTAGCCATTAACAACAGGCTTAAACCAAGCGCTACTATTTTAATCCCAGTGCAATTTTCTGCACCCAGTGCACCTTTTACTGTTCAGTTAAAAGCAAATTGACACTTCCAGCCATTCTGTGTTGTAAGTTTATTTCTTTTCATGGTCTTTTACTACTTTGTTCTCAGTGAGCTTTCAGAGCAAGAAATTTCTTTGCATCTTTTATATTATATGCAGTTCTGTTGATGTTATTGTTTCAGTTCTGTGGAACAGGAAAAGAAGATAGAAATATTCTGTCCTGAGCAGAAGATTAGCAGGAATGCCCAGGCACAAAAATACATGAGAAGCAGTAGAGATCTTTTCTGGACTCTGACTAAATTAGTCAATGATGACAACTTCTGATACCTCTAATGCTTATGCATGGATCTTTTTTCTGCCTAGTGTTCTTCTGAACCTTAATGTGCATTGGAGCCCAGTTTCTTTTCAGACAAGGTTTTTAGCACATGGTTATGGGAGGCATTTTATTCAGAAATTCCTTAGCTCCTGAAATTAATTTGGATGGAAATTTGCACCCTGCTCCGTTCTGCTGCAAGCCTTCCAATCTGATCTTTAATATGACAAAACATGCCTAGATATTTTCTGCATAGTTATTGGTGTTCCACTCCCTAATGATATTATCAATAGAGCTGTAAAGTTGCCTGTAACCACAACAGTATCACAGAATTATAGATTTTAGGACAGAAAAGAAATAGCAAGTGAGTCACTTCTTGGCCACCCTATATTGCACAACAGCGTATTTCTTGTTGTTTTATCTAGCCTAGTTTAAGACATCAAGCTGTTTCCCTGGGGAGATCATTCCACAGTCTATTATTACATTTACTTGTTAGCAAGCTTTTGCCTAATGTTCAGTCCAAATATCCTTGTACTGGATCATGCCAGATCCCTTGCTGCTCTGAGTACCTTTTGAAGTCAATTAAGTCCCTGTTCCTTATGGGATTTTAATACCCTGTGGTTTCTGGTTTGACTTTTTTTTTGTTTGATTTTTGGTTTGTTGTTGGTTAGGTTTTGGGGTTTTTTAAGGCAAAGAAATAATAAAAATATTTACAGGAATTTTTAAACTTGCACATGAAAATTTTTTTCCCATAGTCACCTGAGCAACGGGTAAAAAGCCAGTATGGAAGAACTGCATGTTACAACCTTTTCTTTCAGTTAGTGCTTTAGTTAGAATGTCAGGCTTTAGTCTGAATCCTCATCAAAGTGATTGTTTAGGTTGTTCTAAGTATTCACTTTGTGCACTGAAATCAAACAGTTTTGCTACCAAGACCTACCATACCAGTACATACGCCCAAAGTTCTGCATAACACAACAGTGTGAGGAGTCTTCATAGACGTTCTTGAGTTCTTTGTGCTGTTTGAGGCTGCAATTCAAAATTTCTTTTTTCACATCGTATCTCAGTTTCTTTGCTACTCCCTTCTAAGCAATTTATGCTCCTTTTACTCTAAATCAGTAAAATTTTCATGTCTTGGCCTTGAAAAGGCTATGCATGGCTAAAACCTATATATGACTTTGACGCTTGCTCTCTGAGATATCATGGTAAAGAGCACATCACATGAGGCTGCAGCATCTACAGACCATTTTAAAAGAGAATTCCAAGGTCTGGAGAGAGGTGAGCAGCAATGATTTCCTCCAACAGTCTATAGACCTCTCTCTTAACCTGGACAGTTGGATGTGGTAAAACAAGGTTTAGATAATCTTTACAGCCAGAATCTTGTTTGTCTCTTTTTTAGTCAAAAGGATCTCTCTCAATGTTAGGAGAAATAGTGACATTGCCTTCAGCCAGGATCTTCCCTTTGAGACTTACTCTTCAGGTTTTGTGTTGTAAACTAAGCATTAATTTACTTGTATGTTGGTGTCTTCTGTGGACGCTCCAAGAACACATTAAATGTAACAGAATGTAGCTGATGTTACTGTCATCAAAATACTTCTAAAAGTGGACTTAATAGATGTTTTTTTCGAAGCATATTTTAAGAATGCATATTTCAGACTCAAAGCTATTATCTACAAGAAATGAAATAGTCGATATTTGAGTCCCACCTGTATATTACCTTTGACTGTTATATTTATATCTATAGATGTGGACAAGGTAGAGTAATTTTCTTTGTTCCTTATTACAGCGCTGCATATCAGCAAAACTAAATGCTGCCTTGTTTCTCCACAGAGCATAAAGACTATTCATGAATGACTCTTCTGGCAGCTTTGCCCATGCTCAGACAAGTGCAGAAGAGGCAAGTCCTGATTCCTGCTGTCACTGAGGTCCCTGGGCATCTGCTGGGGCTGTGGAGGAAGTGGAGGGGTCAAGGGCGGCCCTGACTGGGTGGACGGAAACATCCAGTGCTGTTCCATGCTTCTCTTGATAATATTTCCAGGGCTAGGTTGTACTTTCCATGCACAGCTAGTTGCCTGAACTGTATCTATTAGGCTGCAGCAGCTGAAACTACCTCTTCAAGTGTAATGTAAAAATGTGTGAAGTCCAACAGCCTTTTTGCCTCTTACACCACCAAGTACGTTCTGCAGTAGTTTCTTTGGGGAAGGCTGAGGAATGCAAAACACTAATTGGTAATACCTTTCAGGTACCCTGAAGTTACAATAAAAATAAAATTAAACCATTTTAAAAGTCTTTAATGAAGTGATACCGTAATTAAATTCTAATTAACCAAAGGGGTGGTTATTTCCTGATTTTGCATGCAGATGTATAACTTATGCTGTTGCTCCTAGTTCAGTTATAAAAGTTTCAATAATATCACTTCGATACCAGTCCACACTTTAGAAAATCACCTTATTGTCAAAAAATTTGCAGGGTTCTTGGGGGAAAACAGCCTCTGAGACACTGATATTTCAATGTTCGGAAGCAAGTTGATACTACAGAGCAAATTTTATCATTAAATAACATTCAGAATTTAATCATTAATTTGAGATCAATGTTTGTCCTTTCAATCTTGCCAGACTTTTCAACTACAATATGACCGAGCCTCTGGCTGTTGAGAGGCTGGGAGAGCTCCTGCACCTGGCACTTGGAGTGAACCTTCCAGAGCATAGTTTGGGATTGCAGTAGAGATGACCCATTTCTAGACTTGATTATTTGCATCATGGGGAAACTCAGGTGAATTTTATGAAAATGTATCTTTTGAACTTGCAATGGGAGCAATTCTTTTATATATTTAACAGGAGTATCACACATGAAAGTTCATAAGACACAACTTCAAAAGAGGAAAACAAGAAGGAAATAAGAAGATGAACTTAATCTTATATTCTTTCCAAAGCATGCCAATATAATAATGCTTATTCCTTGTGCAGTTATAAAAATGTGATTAATATGGAGACCTGACATTCTGACCTCTTCTAAAACTGTTAAAATATTAAAAGAGGGATTCTATGGTTTTGACAGCAAAGTGGCTAACTTCTGAAAGCTAGAGTTGGCCAAGCTAAAAATCAAAATATACCATATGAAAATTTGCATCTTCCAAAGGGTTTATTGGAAAAAGAATTAAATGTAATGATTTCATACCAGTTTATCTTCAAAACCTCTCACATATCACTTCATGCTTAACCTTTTCTTTAATTACACATTACACATTTAAGGTTTAGTACAAGTTACTGAAAATCAATAGGTTATAAACATAGGATTCGTAATTACTGCATGACTTCTACAATATCTTATTTACATAATTCATTTACTGGCAACTTGCATTTTAATTAACCTAGAATGAGTGCTTCAATGAAATTGCAATTTAGTATGCTAAATTAAAAAAGTTGTCAAATCTTGCACTTAGTCATGCAACTGTGAACTTCGCTGTCTATTCATAAAGATTAAGAATTGTACAAATGAAAGCCCAGAAAGCCAAACTTATGCTGGGCTGCATCAAAAGGAGCATGACCAGCATGTCGAAGGAGTTGATCCTGCCCCTCTACTCTGTTCTCGTGGGACCTCACTTGGAGTATTGTGTGCAGTTCTGGTGTCCTCAACATAAAAAGGACATGGAACTGTTGGAAC
>WYDI02029072.1:0-10309 GCA_009867235.2 Psittacus erithacus | reverse complement strand
GAAAGTTAGAAACACAGTGCTGCACCAGCCACTAAGAAGCAGAAAAAATGACTGCTACTGCTGAACCCATGACAGGTGCTTCTTATCCTTAAGCCATAAGGATCCTCAAAACACAGTAAAGATAGCCAAGTTGAGAGTATTTAAGAGAAGATACGGAGGAGGCAAAACCCCATGAAACTGGTGGAGCACCTAACCCTGGAAACCTGATTAGAAAATCATCAGGAGTTGTCAGCATGGATTCACCAAGGGGAAATCATGCTTGACCAACTTGATAATCTGAAAGCCTTCAACAATGTTTCCCATAAGATTCTCAATAGATAAGCTATTGATGTATGGGCTGGATGAGCAGACAGTGAGGTAAATTGAAAACTGGATGAATGGCTGGGTCCAGAGGGTGATTATCAGGGGTATGAAGTCTAATTGGAGGTTGGTAACTAGCAGCGTACCCCATGGTTCAATACTGGGTCCAGTCCTGTTTAACACCTTCATTAATACAGATGATGGAGAAGAGTGCAGCTCCAGTAAGGTTTGCTGGCTCCACAAAAATAGAAGAATTGGAAGATGCATCAGAAAGTTGTGCTTCTACACACAGTGACCTTGACAGTGTGAGGAAATGGGCTCCTGAGAACCTCATAAAGGTCAGCAAGAAGAAAGGCAAAGTCCTGTACCTGGGGAGGAGCAACACCACACATAAATGTCTGTTGGGGTCTGCCCAGCTGGAAAGCAATTTGGCAGAATAGCCCTGGAGTCTAGTAGACACCAAGTTGACCAGAAGCCAGCAAATGCCCTTGCGTCAAATAATGCAAGTGGTATCCTGGACTCCATTGGGAAAAGAGTTGCCAGCAGGCGAAACTATCACAGATTTTTAGAAATTTCTCACTCTCTACAGCATATGATATAGTCTGCTTCACAGAATGAACATTTTTTCTAAGTGCAAGAACAGTTTACATGAACAATACTCTCTTTTTTTTCCTTCCTACTTAATGGAGATTTCTTGGGTTTCCTGTTTTTCTTAGTAGTATCAATTCTTATAAAATGTTCATGGAAGTGTGGGCTAAAGTGTAGGACTGAGCATCTGTGAACCTTCCTGGATTTCTATGACCTTACACGTTGGCTGTGCTTGCAAGAAGTTGGATTAGAAGAGAACTGAACTGAATGAAAACTCCAGTTCTTCATTCTTATGTTCACTCCCTGATGAAATACCAAACCTTGAAGCAGTAGACCAGTGGTTTATGAAACTAGAATAAAAAGAAGCAATATGCCTGCATTTTTTAGAAGGCTTAAGACACTTAAACTCATTCTGGGATGCATTATTTTTTTTCTTGATTGAACAATATATGACTATTGGGGGAGAGGTGAAGGAAAAACCACTTGCCAAAGGAATACATTTTACATTCTTAAAATATCTTCTTTGACTATAACTGATGGGTTCACATATTCTCTCTGGAAAGAAAAACAAAAACTGGGACAACCCCACACTACCAGATCCAAACTTTGTGTTTGTCTTGCCCCAACTGCTGAAAGAGTCATCTAACTTCTTTCTGGTATAATCTGAAGTTTTTTCTATGTCAAGTAGTTGTTCTTTGCATGTATAAGTCAGAGATAACAAATATCTTTGTGAGGAGACTTTAGTAGTATCTGCAGATAGGAATAAACTTCTGCAGAAGACAGTTTCCCCTACTTATCTGGTCACTGCTAAAGATAATTTGTAGATTACCGCTAAAGCTGCACAAATAGTTGAGAGATGGAGGGACAGGCACAGTAGTCCAGTCTGAAAAACTAAGCCAAATAGATTTGTTTTGGTTTGGCCCAAAACAAATTTGTTGTGTTTTTTGGTTTTTTGTTTTTGTTTTTTTTTTATTCTTATAAAATAAAAATCCCTACAATACTCTCTTGATAAAATTGTAAGTTTTATTTTGATACATTTTTTAAAATAATAAGAACATAAATTCCTTTCTATTTGGCAATAAGACAATGGAGAGATCAAACTTTCAGGACTGTCCATTTAGGGCTGAGAGATTCAAAACAGATCGACAAATGTGAGAGGAACCCTTTGTGATATAGAGCACTTGAATTCTCATACTTTAATAAATTCATTAATACATTCCCCTTCTAGAATTAGCCAGTTTAGCCACTAGCAGACACCACAGTATACCTGTAATGAAAAACTAAGTAACAGAAGAGCAAAAAGAAAGAAAATATAATTTACTAGATATATCAATGTTTTGCATTCTCTGTCCTTTAAGTTATGTCTCTTTCATTTCACTTGAGTCTCTTTCTTTTCCCCCCAGTCTGGCCTTTTGATCTTCAAAAGCTGGAAGCCTGAGAGAACTTTAGATCTTTACCTCAAATTCAAGGTGTTCTTTCATAAATAAAAAAGCTTAGAACCTGGAAAACGTTGTTTGGAAAGGAGAGTAGTTAAATGGGTGAGTTTTGCTTTGTTTTCACAGAACTACTAGAATGCATATAGTTGTTGGCCGTTGTAGGAAGAGCTGTCAGAACAGACAGCTTGCAAAAAAATCTCATATGAATTAAGTATGTTTGTTAAGATTTTCTTCTGCTTTTGAAGAGCAGATGTTCAGGAAGTGATGACTGATGACAAATAGAGATTTTTTTTATGCTTTGTACGTCACCAGGGTTATGCTACTTGCCCTTAGTAAAACAGAGGATATATTTGTGCACATTCCGCAGTCCCTTTGGGAAACACTGTTTCTCAAACTGCCATTTGGGCCATCTTCAGTACACAAGGTGTTTTACAGAAAAAAAATGCAATGCATTTTTGATGTCATATAGATTACTGAGGTCTACACAGATGACATTTTGATCTGGGGAAAAGATAGCAGAAGAGCATTACCAGAGAGTTTAAGCAGCAATTCCATGAAACAAAAAAAAAAAAAAAACAACACAAAAAAGGGGGGGGGGCAACATAAACAAAAATGTAAATTGCAGAAAACTGAAATAATGTAAAATAAAGAAAAATTATCAGAATAAATCTACAGATATGAAACAGTAAACTTCAGCTGCCAAAAAGTGTGAGTCAAAAAACAGGGAAGAAATGTAAGGATGCTTTGGGTTGTGAACTATGCAATGAAATTTGTGTTCAATCTGGCTGAACCAGAAAGAAATATCAAGAGTATTAAGGGATCAGGAGCAACCATAGGGTTTACAAGAAGTCTGGAAGCAAAAGTGCCCTGGTTTTTTGCTACGATAGAGTTAATTTTCTTCCTAGTAGCTGATGCAATGCTGTGTTTCAGCTTTAGTCTGAGAACAATTCTGGTAACACATCTACGTTTTAGTTGTTGCACTTACACAGAACAAGGACTTTTTAGTCTCTCATGCTCTGCCAGTGAGGAGGGGCGCATGAAGCCAGGAGGGAGAAGACGGGACACCTGACCTGAAGTAGCCAAAAGGGGTATTCCATACCACAGCATGTCATGCCCAGTATATAAATAGGGGGAAGTTATCCAGAAGGGACTGATCACTGCTCGGGTTGGGCTGGGTATCAGTCAGCAAGTGGTGAGCAACTGTATTGTACATCACTCTTGTCTCTTAGGGTTTTTTTTCCTTTCCCATTTTAATTTTATGTTATGTCCCTTATCATTATTATTAGTAGTATTATTACCAGCATTGTACTGTACTCTATTTATTAAATGGTTTTTATCTCAACCCATGGGCTTTACATTCTTTCGATTCTCCTCCCTATCTGGCCCAGGGAGCGGGGAAGGGGGTAGGTGAGAGAGCAGCTGCGTGGTACTTAGTTGCTGGCTGGGTTTAAACCACAACAAAAAGAAACTTAAAGAAACTCTACAGTGATGTGCCAAGAAAGTACTTCCAAACCTAATTTTTCCAGTGATATATCATGAAAAGAAATAGTACAGTCAGAACTAGTGCTGTTTCTGTCAAAGGCTGAAAATGACATTAATCTTTCACGCAACACATCTAGCAGCATAAACAAATTCCAGAATAAACTGAACACTGCTATTTACTGCAGATGCTAGACTGATGTGAAATTTAATAACTTAATCTAATTTAATTTAATAATTGAATGTAATTAAGTTCAAAACAAAACAGTGTTTATCATTAATTTATTATGGATAGCTTTACTGAGACCTAATGTGCTGGGAATATCCTTCGCAAAGTTTTCTAATGAGTTTTTGGGAACCAACCGACCAAGCTAGGTAAGTACAGGTTGTGTAAGGACAATCAGCTGGAAAGCAGACACCCAATGAAGCAGACCTTTATTTGTCTCTTTGACACTGAATGATTAGTGAAGAAGCGGATGTCCAAGCTTACTGCGTTGCTTGCCTCTACCACAGAATCATTTTTATTAATTTAATTGCTTTTGAAAAGAGCTGACATTCAAGCTAGCTGAGAGAACTAAGATATTTCTGAACTGATTTCAACAATCTTTCTTTTTGACAGCTGGCCTGCAATGAATGAAGCTGAGTAATCAGCCACTCATGTTTGAAATAGGAACTGTGCACCTGAAACACTTCTTGAATTTGTATTTCAGATATGTTTGGAGCTGTGAGTATGTCAAGATTTAGCATAATTTTAGAGATACTTTTCAAATCTTGATTGAATACTGAGCTTTGTACAATCAATTATATTGAAGGAGATAGATTTATAACTTTTTTTTTTTTCTGATATTGGAGCTGTTCAACTATTTTCATTTGCATTTTCTCAAGAACATCTCTTCCTCTGGACTATTCGCATCTCATCATTACCTTCATTGTGATGAGTTTACCTCAGGGGCTTAGATTTTATAATTTTGAGGGACTGAGTGAATAGAATTTCCTTGAGGTTGTTTATACTGCTGAAGCACTCAACTACTGTGTTACAAATTATTCTAGTAATTTCTGCAGAGCTTGGGCTCTGGACTGATTCTAAGGGGCCACAAAATATAATTATCATGTTCTTAAAAGAAGCTTATTTCCAATAGACTTTCATGAGCTTAGAGTGAACTGTGTCTGCAGTGCAAAATATGCTTGGCCTGTAGACTGAAAAGGTTTGAAAACTACCTGCCCTTCCTGTGTGAATATATCCATATGATTTAGCAGTGAAGGAGAAATTAAACTTTCTATTTGCAGGACTACGCCTTATTGCTGACGCAGTCTGGGTAAGGCTGGCCTTTCTGTATGATTTTGAAGTTTTTAGATAATAATTGAAAGATGTCTCTTAGAATATTTTTAAAAGACACTGTAAAAAGCAAATCCAGAAGAAAAAAAATAAGACACTTTTTATTCATATTATTGTAATCTAGTTGCAATATGTGATGCAAGCCAGTGACATACAAGTGATCATCATAAAATTAGTGAGAGTTGTTTAAATTCTGTAACTGACAACAAAAGGGATGTCTCCATTGTAGGTGATACATTATGGAAAACAGTGAAATCTTCTTTAATGTTCTTGTCAGCACCCAAACTCAAAGGTGCAAAATCACTGTGTTACAAGAATTGCTTCTTATGCCTATGAAGTCATTATCATGACTTTTTATTAGATACTGTAATCCAATTTCATTATTTTAGTTAAAATAAATTTATGAATGTGACATGTTTTGCTCCCACTAGTTCTCATATTTCAATTGGGAATAAAAATCGTAAAAAACCTGCAGTCTGTAGTAGTCATTTCTACTTAAGAACACTTACCTGTTTTATTTATATGGTGTAAGTTTGCTATGTGGTTTCTGTAAATGTTAGTAAAAAGGTGACAAGAGGCATCTGGTTTTTTTCAGATTCATTCTGGATCATGTGGAATGCCAGAGGAGAGCAGAAGTATTTCCTCCCCCAGTAGCATCTGTGTGTGCTGAGCCACAAGGTGGTTCTGGATTTGAGGGCAAGTGTCCTGGGTTCAGCAGTAGCATTTTTCTCCTTCTTAGTAGCTGGTGCAGTGCTGTGTTTTTGACTTTCGGTCTGGGAACAGTACTGATAACACCGATGTTTTCAGCTATTACTTAGAATGTTTAGTCTGACCAAGGACTTTCTGAGCCTCATGCTCTGCCAGGGAGGAGGGGAAGCTGGGAGGAAGAACAAACAGGACACCTGACCCAAACTAGCCAAAGAGGTATTCCATACCACAGCAAGTCATGCCCAGGATGTAATGGGCAGTTACCTGGAAGGTCGAGATTCTGCTGGGGTGGGGCTGGATACCGGTCGATGGTGAGCCTTTGTATTCTCTTCTGTTGCTATTTCCTTTATCATTATTCTTATTGGTGGTAGCAGTAGTGATTTGTGTTATACCTTAGTTAATAGACTGTTCTTATCTCAACCTGTGGGAGTTGTATTCTTTCAATCCTCTTCCCCATCCCTCCGGGAGCCGAGGGAGGAAGGAGAGGGGGCAGTGAGTGGGCTGCGTTGCAGGCCTTAAACCACGACAGCAAGATAGGTTTGAGGGTGGACAGAAAGACAGTAACAGGGTGAGAGGAACTGCAAACAGGAAACTTGACACAAAAATAGAATAAAGGGTTTAATCTGAAGAAGTGCAGACATCTGTGATACAGAACTAATCATGAAGACTGTGAAGGAGTCAAAGGAAATAAATTAATCAGACTGTACTAAGGTAGACATCAAAATAATTTTATGATTCACTCTATAAACATCTGCTTCTTTCCACTGCCTGAATATAGAACTTAGGGTGACTAATTGATATATATCCTATCAAGCAGCATGACTACCAGTCCAAGAGATGCCTAAGAACAGAAGAAAGCATATACACTGACAAAATTATTTTCTCAGAGATCAAGAGGATATAGTGAAGAGTTGATTGCTTAAAGAACACATATATTTGTATTAGAGAAAAAGAGTGCAGGGCAAGATCGCACATGTAAAGATTCAGTGAGTATAAGGAAAACTGATTATTAGCCCCCTTCTTTTCTTAATCTGTCTCATGCAAAGGATTTGCTTAATTATTTAAATCTTAGACGATTTTTTTTTTTTAATGTTCTAGTAAAATGAAGCTTTAAGTATAGAGAATGATGTAGGAAATTTCCAGGCACATTTTCAAAGTGTTCAGTGTAATAAACTTGTAATAATCTCTTCTTTAGCTAGCTACTATGTTGTATAGGTGTTATAGTATCAGAATTATATATTCCTCAATTTTTATTTTTTTTTTCCCTGAGAATACTGAAAACTGCCTATGTTACTACATAGTTGTGGTCTTTCAAGAAGCTCAGTTGCTTCAGATGACAGGAGGAAACTCGGTAGATTTCAGCTATGTATTCAGACTTTTCCAGTTTATAAATTCACATCAGACATGTGCTTTTTCTGTGCAATTTGTCTGAAACAGTTTGGCATTAAAGTCTGTAGAGCATTCGTAATACTGAATTCCTTCTCTAGTTTCAAAATAAGATACCCTATCAAACATCAGACTTGGGCATCCAATGTTTCAGTAATGAACTGTTTGATGAATGCAAGAGACAAAATTATAATTTCAAATTATTTCCACAAATTTGAGAAATGGACTTAAAAATGGGGATGAAGTTAAGTAGAGATACTTACACTTTTTGTAAGTTTAGATAGGATAAATATCTATTAAAATTCTATTGATTAGGTAGTTAGCAGAAAGAGGCAAATGTTCTAAGGTATCTATTAGGATGTATAAACAGTGTTTTATCATGTAAAATATATGTAGATAAACTTCTAACATTTGGAGTATTACATTTTAAAAAAGGTATAAAGAGAGGACAATCCTAAGAAAAAGTACAGGAACAATCAAGTAAATATGACGTTCAAAACATATAGAAAGAATTGGCATAATTCTTCCTGGAAAACTAAGGAAGAACGTGATAAACTATATTCACATTCATAGAAAGCTGACATGGACATGAAGGGAATAATTTATTTTTAAAGTGTAGGATTTAAGAAAAGAAGAAAAAGGCTTAGACTGCTGCAAGAAAGAGTTTGGTTGCACAAACTTTGTAATGTTAAAAATAGTGATACTCCTTCACATGCAGCTTGAACAGCTTGAGGTTATAGAAACAGGCTTGATTAATTGCGTGGTTCTCTGATGTCCATGTGTGTTATCATTAATAATTAGAATTTTTACTGAGTGAATGAATTATTTTAGTTGTCAAACTTTTGCAATTTTTTGTGATTTTGAATTTTTCAGTTCTGTATGACAAAATTCAGATGGTTTAAGTGAATCTTAGTTTTTTTGTTGTGCTGTGCATTTCCTAAAACTTTCAAACCATTAAAGATTCCAAATCTGGCATCTAAATGTTTACATACCAAAATCACTATTGCAACAAGTGGCAGACATCTCTAAAACTGCTGGGGCAGACAATACCAAAATATCAGTTTTCAGCCTGTTTACTTTCATTTTTTAGATGCTATATTTAGTCTGAATGTACCTGTGGAAGTTGTGGAGTTTTCCTTGGTGGGGCCTTAAAAAAAGGTTTGCTGTAATTAGTCTATTTATTACAAAGTTTTCAACAACATGAGGGAAAGATGTAACGGAAGAGTCTTACGCAGGTCGAAGAAGGTGATCCTGCCCCTCTAACTCTGCTCTTGTGAGACCTCACTTGGAGTACTGTGTACAGTTCTGGTGTCCTCAACATAAAAAGGACATGGAACTGTTGGAACAAGTCCAGAGGAGGGCCATGAGGATGATAAGGGGACTGGAGCGTCTCCCGTATGAAGATAGGTGAGGAAGTTGGTGCTGTTCAGCCTGGAGACGAGAAGGCTGCATGGAGACCTCATAACAGCCTTCCAGTATCTGAAGGGAGGCTATAAGGATGCTGGGGAGACACTGTTCGTTAGGGACTGTAGTGACAGGACAAGGGGTAATGAGTTCAAACTTCAACAGGGGAAGTTTAGATTGGATATAAGGAGGAAGTTCTTTCCTGTGAGGGTGGTGAGGCACTGAAATGGGTTGCCCAGGGAAGTTGTGAATGCTCCATCCCTGGCAGTGTTCAAGGTGAGGCTGGACAGAGCCTTGGGTGACATGGTTTAGTGTGAGGTGTTCCTGCCCATGGCAGGGGTTTGGAACTTGATTATCTTAAGTTTCTTTCCAACCCCAACTATTCTATGATTCTATGATTCTATTTGAAAAATGTTTATGTTCTTACATGGTATTCTGACTGGAGGGTTCACAGTTCAACATGATTTCAGTCAGTGCCTTTATGTTCAGTTTTGGTATCTTCACTAAGAAAGACATTATGGTGCTGAAGCATATCAAGAGAAGGGCAACAAAACTGATGAAGGGCCCAGGAAACAAGTCGTATGAGAAATGGCTGAGGGAACTGGGGTTGTTTAGTTTGGAGAAAAGAAGGCTCAGGGGAAACCTTATCACTTTCTGCAACTACTTTAAAGGAGGTCCTAGCAAGATGGGTGTCGGTCTCCTCCTAAATAACAAGCAATGGGACAAGAGGAAACAGCCTCCAGTTGTGCCAGGGAGGGTTTTGACTGGACATTAGAAAAAATGTCAAGAAAATGTGTCAGAAATATCAAGGACAGGCTGCCCAGGGATGTGGTTGAGTCCCCGTCCCTGCAGGTATTTAAAAGATACGTAGATGTGGTGCTTAAAGTTTACTGATGGACTTGGTAATCTTAAGTTTATGGTTGGATTTGATGATCTCAAAGGTCTTTTGCAGCCTAAATAGTTCTATGATCCTATGATCTTGCATGTTCAATGACACTTCAGTGTTAAGAGGCAACTCTTCTCAAGTTCATATTCTTTCAAGTATGCAGAGGAGTGAACACTTTTCTAATTCAGTCCATAAGGCACACTCTGTATATCACATTCAATGATTTCATGAAGAAATAAAGCCCTAAAAAGAGGATAGCAAGACAGCTAGAAGTGATTTTGGCCAATTGAGAAATAATTAAGAAGTTACTGCTTACAGAGTTGTTTCTCAAAGATGGGGAAAATACAGGTATTTTACTTTTGCATCTTGTTGCAACTCTTTACTTAATTTAGCTTTCACTTCAATACAATCTTGTTGATTGAGCAGGTGCTTTGTTTGAACGACAATGTTTCCATGGAGACTGCTGGGCAAGAAGGCATGAATCTGAGATGCCACACATCTGACAGAAATGATAGGATTTGGTAAATAGCACGCTTCATGCCATGCAACATGGAGCAGATTGCAGACCAGCAGTCTTACTATCAAACCTATGAAGATCAAACTCTTTTCACTAGTTACCATTAACTTTTTATTAACTAGCAAGATGGATGCAAATGGGGAAAAAAAACAACAAAAAGAAACAAACTAAATTAATGACTTTTAACTTTGCAGTCTGTTGTGGTTTAAGCTTAGTCGTAAATTAGACAAAGCATGTAGCCTGCTTGTTTTCCCCCCACAACCTGTCCT